>PVJX010050042.1:0-10832 GCA_004027295.1 Dolichotis patagonum | reverse complement strand
AGAGAGAGAGAGAGATTATACATCAACAGGAATGTTCATTCTTTGCATGAGTTTAATTTTAGTACACTTAGAGTCTAAGTGAAGGAGGATAATTTGGAGAACAAGTTGGGTATAGACTTACAAAGAATTAAAATTTACTAAGTTAGACTTCAAGTGACCCCACAATAAGTTTCAACCAAACACAATAAATGAATATGCAACTGCTTTCAAAGTCTCCAATAGTTGACACATTGTTCATACAGAAATAAGTATTTTTCAAATATTCTATAAATCATTTCAGTCTTCACTGCCTTGACTATAAGGAGAAATCACAGGTCATGGAGACACACCACTATGAAGTGTATTCCTCATTGGTGTTTGAAAATTTCCTCCCAAGAACATGAGCTGAAATTTTAACCCAGAAAAGTCAGTCTTGGGAAGTAATTCTCAATGAGAAGATGATTAGTCTATGGAGGCGGTCAAGAATAAAGTAATGTCATTATAATGAGAGTGGGTTATGAACAGATAATAATGATGGGAGTAGGTTTCTTATCAAAGTTTGAATTTAGGATCTACTTTCTTTCCTTTCTTTCCTCCCCATCTCCATTCCACTCTCTTTGAGAATTCTGCTATGATATTATGTATCATGAACACA
This sequence comes from Dolichotis patagonum, assembly GCA_004027295.1. Lineage (NCBI taxonomy): Eukaryota > Metazoa > Chordata > Mammalia > Rodentia > Caviidae > Dolichotis > Dolichotis patagonum. The sequence goes on along the minus strand of PVJX010050042.1, from coordinate 10,198 downwards.
CTCAGTTGATGCTAACTACTAAATAATGGACTGCTAACATTCACATCAGTGACAAATAAAATTTAGTTATTTATAGATTACTCTGTTTTAATATTTCTGTTACAAATGCTATGTAGGCTACTACACTGACATTATAATATTTTATTCTGTTTTACTGGAGAAGATAAGGCTACTGTAAATAACAGCAATGAAAACCATTTTCATTGCTTGTTCTATTTAGTTTTTCCCAAAGTAGATTTTTTTATGTACTAACATAACCAAGGGATTTGTAGTTTTTTTAATGACCAAGGAATTATATAGGTTTTTTTTTTCTAATCAACATTTCTGTGACTAAACAAAACTCTTCAACTCAAACTCAGGTATATGCTTTCTGTCATGTACACTTAGAAAAAATCTGATAAATGAAGAATTGTGAGCTTTACATGGTGAGTACCATTGTAGTCACACATGGAATGCAACAAGTCTCCTATGTGTTATTTGAATCTCAGATAAACTGCAGGAAAAATTTCTTTTGGGGAAGAAAGAATGGAGTTCCAGTTATGTGACTTAGTGCATCTAGGATGTATTCATTTTAAGTACTCAACTACAAACATATGCTGTTCTCCATAACAAAGAAAGCATCAAAAGGAGGATAGAGACAAACCTGCAGGATCAAATCGCTACTCCAAGTTATCAGTTTTAGGCTTTGAAATCTAATGAAGTAACTGACGGCATTTGTTCTGGGTGATTTCAGAGGTACTGTAGTGTACTTATTCTATTATACCACCAGGTATGCCTGTGTTTATGCAAAGATGACTATAGCAATTATGCTGTGTGTAGATGAAAAATATAACAGATTACTTGCTTTTTGTTTCACAAGTCCACACAAAGGAAGACTTTGTCCAGTTGATACACTTAACAATTACACCACATGAGATGTCTCATCTGGTTGACCTGATTTTCATTATTAAATCTGATATTTCAGGTGAGGGTGTAAATGGAAACAGGTTGGGAAATTCTATGGAAGGAAGTGAATGAATTTTGGATAAGGTAGGTGTCACTCGGTTCCCTCCGAGTGTCCCACAGTCTGCAATATGGAACACAGCCCATCACTTTGTACAAGAAGTTTGCAGGTTCACGCACTTCCATCATGGAAAAAAAGTTCACATTGCACCAGAGTGAAGCAACAGAAGGGCTTATTAGACCAGTTTAGGATGCACTCAATAGTGAAGTGTGGAATCTCAAAGAAAAATCATGGGCATTACATTTTGGAGCTAGGAAATTTGCACCTCTCTTGAAGGGGTGGAATAGCCAGCACAAAGGTGACTCACTCGCAGAAGGGCACCAGCCCATTCTACAAGTGTGGTTATTTTGTGAAATGCACACTAGAACATGGTTTGGTTATGCCCGTCTTTCTACTGTTTCTTAGGATCATATCACTTACTTTCGCAGTTGTGGAAAATTATGAATTTTTACTGTTCCTAAAGAAATTTGAGTATGATCAGATTGGTAAGGATAGAGTCTAAGTTCAAGGAAATAGATGTTTCTCTTTCATCTTGAGTAACTATGCCTGGGCCTTGGAAGTCTTAGTCATTTTAAAGTACACTTCTTTTAAAGTTATGTTATATATTTTTTCTACTCATCTCTTATTTATTATTTTCTACCTAATTAGGCACATTAGATCCCTGAGGTCTAATCAGTGGAGTGTACCACAAATTTCCTACATTTTTCCAAAGAATTTTGCCTTCTGGTGGTTATGATTTGCATATTCCTACCTTAAATATGAGTAAGCCTGTGATTTGATGCTCAGAACTAGTTTATGATGAACATTATAGAATATTGTTTTCCTACTTATAGTATATGTCAAAGGAAAGATGACAGCCTTCTGAAATACACTTTGTAAATTGGGAGCAAACTAAAGGTTGATTACAGAAAGTAGGAACAAACATTTTCCTCCATGGGGAGGTGATAAAGAGCTGGAAGAGAAGAGGACAGAAGGCAAGGAGAGAGGATGGCCAGGAAGGATGATGAACTGCATACCCTTAGTAACTCCACACAAGGGTTGTAAACATCAAATCCTGCACATATGTACTAATAACACTTGATTGACTAATGTAAAACAGTACACATTATGTAAGATAGCATTTCACTATAAATAATTTCTTCTCTACTGTTTTTTCTTAAATACAAAATCTCCATAATTTGAATGCTGTATGGAGAAGGAAATGTGATGCAACAGTGTAAACTGTACTTCAAAATGAGGATGGTCTTTAGGCAAAAGGCACAAGACATTTAAATTCTTGCTTTTCTACAAAAAAAAAGAAATGATTTTAGTCAATGAATTCAGTGAACATGGAAGAGAGTTTATTTCTTTGCTCACTTTCAGGTTCATGACCAACATGCAAAGAGCTCTTCACTCTAGTTCTCCAAATAGGAGCAAAGCTGCACAAATCGCAAATCAGTGACTCATTACATGAATAAAAGAAATGAGTCAATCGGGAAAACTGCTTATTTAAAAAAGAGACAGATGGGTAGCATCACAACACTCTACCCCACTTCGAGTAGATGCCAAAACTAAAGACACTAATGGAAGCAGTATGAGGACAGTGGTACCAGGATAGTAAAACGCAGTGTTTGACAAACTACCTGTCCTCATTGTGATCGACTTAGAGAGGGAAAGACTCCAAAGATGTCCATGACTGCAGGAGACCACATATTATTGTGAGTTTCATGTCCAGGAGGACTAACCAGTTCTCACAATGCACTCTGAATATTTATTAAAATTTCTCCTGCACTTCCAGTACAGGGAGAAGCAAAGGTATTTTGATGGAAATCCTTTGCTATTCTATAAGGAAATCTACCTAAATGAAAGTATTTTCCAGAGGGTAACCATGATAAAGTCTTCATGAGAGGATAAAGGATTTGAAAGAAGGGAAATGCCCTACTCTAGAATGTTCTTTCTATGTAAATGAGACAGATAAAATACCAAATTGCAAGACCTTGATTTTTCACCTAAGAATTACAAAACTTTTGAATATCTTCTGCGAACAAGCCAAGTTTCAGAGGTTCACTGAAAGACTGATACTTACTAATATTATCGTACTATTTACCCACTCCCCTCAACTTGCCTTCACATCAATAAGAAGCTTTCTGTACACCCAAGTAGAGGCACAAGAAGAACTGTACATCACAGTAATTGTTCTAGAAGAATATAAGAAAAAAAAAACAATGACACCGGAAAAGTCTTAGCCTGTAATACCTGTAGCTATTGTACAAACAGTAAACACATAGTGACACATTGTGAGAAAAAAAATACATGAAACTTCACAGCAAACAGCTATTTACTCTAGTTTCTCTCATTGGCTTCTGCAAAAATATTCAAGTCATAACAAAACACATTTGAAGAGACAGAACAAGCATTGAAATCATACAGAGACCTGGCAGGCATCTGCAATCTTTAGAACTGAAGTTTAAAGATGAATAACATAAAAGCTGTTGAGCAAATAGGTAGAAATCATGCAAAATCTAATAATGTAAATGGAGAGAATAAAGAAAATAGAAGAGTGTTAAAGATGTAAAATATATTTTTTTAAAAAATCACATAACCAAGAATTTTAGAACCACGAAATCATTCTTCAAAACGAATGGTAAAGAAGAGCTTCCTAGAAAAGCAAGGGACTGTGTTGGGAGTAGATGTGCCCTCAAAGAATTAAAAGGGACCCACACAGCATAAGGAGAGGTCACAGTCATCCTACTTGCTGACAGTAAGATCATTTATTTAACTACCTTCAAGCCTACAACAACAAATTTTAAACTGGGTAAACAAATTCTGCTAAGTGGCAGAAGAGAAAATTAAAATGCAAAAATAAGTAGCTATTAATAGCTCAACAAACCTCCTAAAAGAAATTCATCAGGAAGTGAGTCCCATTTAGAATATCTGCAAAAACTACAAATATCCATAAAACAATCTAACTAAGGAGGTGCGGGTCCACAAAAACAAGTTTCTGGAAAACACTAGAATGTTAAAAAGCATCCATTGTCAATGAATCAGCAGAATTAATAATGTTAAATTTAACATATTGCAAATGCCATGTAAAATTTCACTATAATCACCATGAAAATGCCAATGATATTTTTTACAAGAGCTAAAAAATCTAAAATTTAAATAGAAACAGAAGAGTCCCAAATCAGCAAAAACAATTCTGAGCAAATAAAATCAAGGATATATATGTCACAACATTGTACATCAAAATATACATCATAGCCATAGTAACAAAAATAGCATGATACTGGCAGAAAAGCAGATAAGTAAGTCAACAGAAGAGCATAGGAGTACAGAATCAAACTTCTGCAATTAAAGGCATCCAATTCTTGATGCAGAATCCAAAAACCTCTGTTGAAGAAAAGTTAGCCACTTTAGTAAGTGGTACCAGGAAAACTGGTTTATGAATATGCAAAAAATATCAAAAAACTAGTCTGCTATTTCTCACCTTGTAAAAAAACTCGTATCACAATACATGAAACATGTGAATGTAAGATGTGACACTTTGAAACTGCTAGAAAAAATTTAAGAGAAATTCTTCACCGCAACACAACAACCAAGGACTTCCTACATTAGCCAATAGTAGCGTAGGGAATAAGAACAATTACAAATGGGATTGCATGAAATTAACAGCTTCAACATGTAGAGACTCATGCATGTGTAGAACTTCTAAACAGTTTATGAGAATTGATTATATAATGCATGATGCAATTAACAGCTACTTTGAAGAAAAAGAGACACTATGTTACCCAGTGCTGATTCCATAGCATCATGATGTAAAATCTAGCAATACTATTATTTTTTATTCAGAGTGAATTTAGTCTGTTTTGTATTGTTTAATTTTAACATACCTGAAGGTATGGACAGCTATGTTAAAGAGCATGAGAGACATTATGGCAGCCATTGTTGACTTTCTTACTGCATCATCTTGAAGACCTAAAATGCCTTCATCATCCTGTTCTGATTAGTTTTGTGCTATTTTGCTTTGTATGAATTCATTGTATGTGAAGACATGAGCAACTATTTGGAGGAAAACAAGAGCCAATAGACAGTGAAGAGCTCCAGTTGTCTTGCTTTGAAATCTATGTCTCGTACATTGTTATCTTATGATCTACTTTGTTCTGTTTTGTTATGTTTAATTTTATTCTCTTTAAAATAAAATTTAAACAAAGAAATTAAGAGCTTCAGTTCAGCAAGGAAATAAGAAAGAATAAAGCCTGCACAGTGAAAGAAAATCTTTCCCACTAAAAAAGGTTAATCCTCCAAACAAATAACAAAGTAAATAAATGGACCAATTAACTGACCGAGTTCTTAAAATGCAAAACACAGCTATTTACTTATATAGAAAAATATGTAAGTACCTCAGCCTTCAGAGGAATGCAAATTGAACCTGCACTGAGATTTCATCTCACTCCAGGCAGATGACTGTACTAAGAAGACAAAGACAATGCTGTCTAGGAATTAGGGGAGGTGGGGCTGGTATAAACTCTTATTGGGTAGGAAAATTTGTACAACTGCTATGAAAATCAGGATGGAGCTCCTTAAAAAAATAAAATCAGAGAGGGTATTTGATCCAGCTATCCAAATGGTTGGTATAGTCCCAAAGTTTAAACCTGGCACACACTAGAGATACCAGTATACACATTCTTATTAAACCCTAATGTACAACAGCTAAATTGCAAATCTGTCTGTATGTCCATAAATAGAGAAATGCACAAATCCACTGTGACACACATTCACAATGGAGTATTATTAAACTGTTATGAGGAATGAAATCATGTCATTTGCGGGAAAATGCATGGCATTGGAGATCATCATGTTAAGTAAAATAAGCCATCAGGTGTTTGCTCCTATATGGAGAGTTAACAAAAACAGTGAGGAGTATAATGCAAATGTAAAAAGAGGAAGTATTGATAAGAGATAGAGAACAAGAGTGTGAAAGGAGAAAGTATGAGGTGACTGAGATCGCATAATATGCATGAATGATTGCGCCAATATGAAGAATATTGCTTGTTTAACTAATATACACTATAAAAGAAATACTAAAAAAGTTCTGAGAGAAGAAAAATGATGTAAGGCAGAAACTCAGGTTTAAAGGAAGTCAGGAAGAATGCTACATAATAAAAGAAGGTAAAATAATGTGTTTTATATTGTGTTCATAACTGATGAAAGAGAAAATAGTTTGCTTCCATTAATGATAGAAAGAATATATTAAGGGGTTCCATCTTGTATATATGTAAAATCTATGAAAGCACTGATATAAGAGATGAGGGAAATTTGAAGATATTCTGCAGTAAGATACTTTTACCAACTGTGCAATGTTAATGTATTATTTGAAAGCAGACATCAATTATTTGCAAACACACTTTAAACTTGAACAGCTCTGAAAAATTACAGAAATCTGCTCTATGATTCATATGTCTGGAAGAGATAATATTGTATCACACAAAAAGCTCAATTAGCATTGAGATATGTGAAACAGTACAGCACAAAAATGACAACAATGGCAATAAATAGAAACCAACAGAGCTGGGGATATAACTCAGTGGTACAGCACCTGCCTGGCAAGCTCAGTTTCCCAAGTCCAAATCCCATTTAAAAAAAAGGAAGAAAAAAATAGTCAACACAAAATTGGCAGACAAAGATTCGTGCAACTCTCCCATTAACTGCCTTAAAATACTCAAGGAAAATTTGAAACTTTCAGAGAACACTTTGTGAAAGGAATACTAAATACTTTTAAGTATAGAGGTACAACTAGACCACAAGTAACAGAATGCAGCCCAGTGGGTGGGTGCATGGTTGTAACGCTTGATCCTGGAAACATGAGACAGGATGACCACAAGTTGAGGACAGCTTGCTAAGTTAATGAACACCTATCTCAAAAACAAATGAATAAATCAAATGGGCTAAGAAAGCACAATGTTCTTTGAGCTCATCTATCAGTGCAGAATAATTGAATGAATGAATGAACGAATGTGAAGAAATGGGAAATAATCCACCATTCTAACACAAATGGAAAGAAAGCTCAAGTAATTAATTTTATTTCAGCCAGAGCAAAAATAGAGATTATGGGGAAGGAGCAGGGATAGAGTTGGGCCTAATAATGATAAAAGGCTTAATTTTGCAAGTAAATAGAACAATTCTTTTTCTATATGCACTGGAATGTGCCATTTTAAAATGATTCACAGAAGACAAATAATAATGAGGCAAATCCACTATTTTAGTTGAAGACTTCAAAACATCATTTCCAGGAGTAAACAGATTCCAAAGTCAGCTACCAATAGAGTTAATTAGAACATCACCATCAATGAAATACATTTAAATGGATTTTATATGATACTGAACACAGTAAAATTATTTTTATTAAATCTAATATTTTATTTATTTTTATTTTATTGAGGAGTAGGAGTTTCATAACAAAGTAATAGGATAATAAAATAGTTAATACACTGCATGTTGCCAACATCAAAGTAGTTATACAAAGTACAAGATATGGACATAAATTCTCTCTAACCAATGTTAGCACATACATTCCTTTTCTTTAAACTAAGACTATTAATATAGGTAACTTGCATTTTTATCTTTTTCAGTTTTTCCAGCTGCTTCTCCTATCCTAGTTCCTTTTACCTTTTAATCCATTTCTTCCCTTTTCATAATATTTATTGTGCATCTTAGACTTTATTAACTCTTTCAGTTTCTCACAGCAGGGAAACAAACTGGTGTTTATACAAACAGAAAGATTGATTTGGCTTATGAGAATGGTCTACATTTCCATCCATTTACTGATGGAACTCTCAAGACTATAGTTATTTGTGGCTGAATAGTATTCCATTGTCTAAAAATACATCTTTTTTTCATTCCTTGATTGAAAGGCATTTGAGTTGTTTTTATGATTTAGCTATTGTAAATTGTGCAGCTATAAACATGGGTGCACATACAAAGCTGAGGTATGATGTTTTTAATTCCTGTGGGAAAATATTCAGAAGGGGAAAAGCTAAGTGAAATGAGGCCTGTAATCCTAGTATTTTGAGGAATCTCTGCATTGCTTTCCACAGTGTTGCACAAGTCTACACTCCCACCAAAAGTGAAGAAGCTTTCCTTTTTCACAAAAGTCCAGTCAGGTATTTGATATTGGTTTCTTGATGATAGCCATTCTTTCCGGAGTGACATAGAATCCGTGTTGTTTGAATTTGCATTTTTTGAAAGACCAATGATGCTGAACGTTTGTTCATGTATTTATTTGCAATTTATATTTTTTTCATCTTGTATTCATCTCACATGCCCAGTTTTGGATTGGGTCTTTGAATTTGGGAGTCTCACTTTTTCAATTCTTTATATGTACTAGATATAAATCCTTTGTGTGAGTGACAGATGGTTATAATTTTTTCCATTCTGTGGGCTTTTTTTTCATTTGGTTGGTAGCTTCCTTTGCTGTGCAAGAGCTTTTTGATAAGCTCAGATCTCATTTGTTTATTGTCTTTAGTATTTCTCGTGCAGTCTGATTTTTGTTCATGAAGTGCCTGCTGACACCTATATGTCCACAATTTATACCTACTTTCACTTCCAGTATATTAAGAGTTTGCTTTTTGTATGTGCAACCTTGATTCATTTTGATTTTAGTTTAGTGAATGGTGATAGACATGGGTCTGTTTGTAATCTTCAGCATGGAGAAAGCCCATATTTCCAGCACTATTTGTGAATGAGGATCTTTTTTACTGAGAATACGTTTGTCCCCTTTGTCAAAGACAAGGTGGTTGAGTGTGTGTGGAGTTGTGTCTGCATCTTCTTTTCTGTTCCACTGATCCTCATTTTTTTTTTGCCAAAGCTATGGGGCTTTTATCACATTAGCTTTGTAGGATAACTTCAATTTAGGAATTATGATGCCTCCTGACTTGTCGTTATTGCCCAAATTTGCTTTTGCTATTCTAGGACACTTCTCATTCCAAGTTAATTTTAGGAATATTTTGGAAAGTTCTGTGAGGTATGCTAATGGTATTTTGTTTGGAATTGTTTTAAATCTGTACAACAGTTTTGGTAGTGCGGTGATTTTCACTATGTAGATTCTACCTACCCCAAAATATTCTTAATCATATGAGGCATAAAAGTACTTCCTGACACAGTGTTCATATTACATTTGAAGAACAGTCAAACTTTAAACCATGGACATTTAGAGCTTCAGGCAACAAATTATATGAGGTGTGCCTTTTTTAACTAGACATGACTAACACTAGGATTTACTTTTGGGCATTCTTGATAGAAATGGTTTGTTTTGCAATATAAATTTCATAACAATAAAGGTTGTATTATATTACTTCTTTTAAATTGAACACTTAATTTTTTTAATTTTGATGAAGAAAATTTACTATAAGAAATTACAACTTTTAGTATTCTGATTTTTTGTGATTTCTTTGAACATTTTGTTATTTTTAAATGTATATAAATGCATCTTGTACATTTCTTTTACTGCAACATCAATCAACAAGGAAATGCAAAATGAATTCTTATGAAAATGCAGAAGAAACTTCAGTAGCCAATGGTTGTTGGTATCATCAATTGGTGAAACAAAAATACTGTGATTAACTTATTGCTGTGTCTACTTAATTTTCCCATTGCTAGTAATATTCAATTAAATTATTTTGATTTACTTGTTTAGGCAAACTATAGAAGTATTTCACGTGTTATAAATTGAACTTTTTTCACTGGTTTTAATTGCTTTTTTTCTTTGTTTTGTATTTGGTTTTCCATCAAGGATCAGTAGAGCATCACTTTTCTTTAAGATTCCAAATCAAGCTATTCCGCTTCTAGGCATATTCCCAGAAGAACTGAAAATATCATGCCACAGTGATAAATGTGCACCCATGTTTATAGCAGCACAATTTGTAATAGCCAGATCTTGGAAACAACCTAAGTGCCCATCAACTGAGGAATGGATAAAAAAGTTGTGGCATTTTTATACAGTGGAGTACTACTCAGCTATTAAGAATGATCACATTGAGATATTTATAAATAAATGGACACGACTTGAGACCATTCTCTTAAGTGAAATAAACCAAACTCACAAGGGTAAATACCATATAATCTCCCTAATATGAGATTTGATAAGCGTATATAAGACTTTATGGTAAGCATGAGGCCCCATCTCATAGCTTCGAAGTCTTTCAAAGTTTTAAATCATCA
>PVJX010050041.1:0-10832 GCA_004027295.1 Dolichotis patagonum | reverse complement strand
GACAACTGTCCAAAACATATACAAAATGTTGACCTTTTCCTCTCTCTTTTGAAATGATCCCTGTGGGATCAGTGTAATATTCTGCTGCTTCCAATTTAGGGACACGAGTCAATTTTATGGCAATGTTTCCACGTGAAAACCACCTGTAGCCGGGCACAGCTGGTGACCTACAGACGCACAGGTACCTACAGAGAACGACTCACCAAACCACCTAACCTGGGCACATTTTTAAATGCACTTAAATTATTAGCAGAGTTTTAAAAATTCTTAAGAGAAACAAAGCCACATTCAGGCTCCCAAGTTGTTTTGCAAACCATCTTTCCATATTGATTGAACAGGTAGAAGGACACAGCCAGGGCTATGTAATGAATACATTCATTTTAAGTTCCTGGCTAGAGATCAAATGTTCAGAGAGCTGGGACAAGCGGCTTGTAGATTTGTCTCAGGAACACTTCCTTCCCTTGTGGATTGGAAGTGGGAGAGAACTTTTAAAGTATTAATCACGTGTCTTATGTTTGTTCCCTTCGCCAGGAATCATGCAGACAATTTGATAGTTCGAGAATGTGGTTCTGCGCTATCTTACAGAAAACAGCTCCGTTTTATTTTTTTTTCCCCTCTATCCTAATTTCAGCCTCATTTAGATTCATCTGGTTTTCACTCTAATTTGGGAGTTTTCTGTTTCACTCTGGTTGGCTTCATGTAAGAGTAACTTGACTTGGACATTTCTAATGAGGGTCATGTTTGTCTTCTATGGCCAACGTTACACATGCTTCTCTCCGCCTTAGAATCACTTCCCCTTACTGCAAGCATAAACACTAAATGAAAAATCAGCACCTTCTTGAATTTTCACATTTTGTAGGATCTCGATCTCTGAAGTTTCATGCCTGGTGCACAAGTTTGAGACTCATCTCTTCACAAAGCTAAGAACTACAACAGAAAGGAGTAGACGCCAAATATGGGAGCTTATGAATTGGTTTAACCAATGGGTTGACTTTTTCAATTGCTCTCTGCTCTAAGGAGAGAGAAACCACAGTTATGCAAATGGGGAACAATTATACTGACCTAAGAGATGAATCACACAGAAAATGAGTGAGATTTCTTTGGCAGAAGTCAGTAACAAACTCATCTATATAAAAGTAAAATACATGTACATACACACATATACATATATATGTAGTGTTTTAATTAGGTCAAACCTAATTTTCACTGGTAAAATATCAGTCTGTGCATGGCCTTTATTTATGTTACTTCAATTACAAATTGTAACCAATTCATCATCAATACAAGAACTGGACACATTAAGATCCACTCATGAGCCACTTGTCACACATTGTTTTTCCTAAGGAGTAGGCATTAATTTTGTCTTTATAATTTCCTCCCTTTCAAAAGAGTGTGGATAATTTTGAAATCACACACATACATGCACAAGTCATGTAGGGCTTAGCTTTGTCAAGTTTTGAGTTTTGTGATAAGAGCCTCATGCTTTGTCTCCTGATTCTTCCACGTCAGGTCACTAAAAGTCTTCCACGTGGTGTGTGACATTAGTTTCCAAGCAGTGATGTGCTATAATATTCTATTGCAAGAATACATCCCAGTGATTCATCCAGCCTCCTGTCAAAGTCACTTACCACAAGACATCTTGGTTGTTTCTCAGCAGAGGTTTACTTGAGGGGTTGTGAGATTGATACAAGGATTAGAATATTTTGTTACTTAACTGCTGAGAGGTTTCTGCATCTGCCTCTTGATAGTACCCAGATATAAATGTTTCTCTTCCTAAGTAACTGCTAGGGCATGGGATAATGAGAATAATCTACTCCACCATAGGATGCCGGATTAATTCTAGAGTAGTTGCCTCCATTTAGATTTCCACTGGGAATTTTAAGGAGACCTCCCAGGACTGCACCTTCTCCAGCACTTGTTTTGGTGAGATTTCTCAGATTCTTTGCTTCCAGTTGATTCGCAAATTGGACCAGACGGAGCATATTTCCACGTCCTGTTTAGGAAATGTATTTACTCTTCTCTAAAAAGCATATTGAGGTTTTATATCTATTTTATTGTGTCAGCTATGTTTCCTTTATTTGCTTCATATTTTATAAATTCTGAATATGAGTCTTGTGTGATACATATTTTATCAATCTCAACTCTCCATATGTGGTTAAACTTTTCATTGTCTTTCAAGGTGTTTTGTAGATAATAGAAGCTTTTAATTTAGTAAAGTCCATTTCTTTTGTGGTGTTCTAATTTGACACATCAAATGCATTGAATAAATACCAAGTATTTACAATGTACAAGGTGATAGCAGGCCCTAGAGATACACAAAAAAGACAGAAAGTAACTTGGTTTCCCAAAGAACTAAAAGTCTAGTGAGACCACTGGACATGTAGCTGATTATAAAATGGTGTGATATTTGCTACAATAGAGGTAGGGAAAATTTACTGAGGACAATTAGGGAAGTGTCATAGAAGCAGATGAAATCTTCAAGAAATCTTATCAGCCTATTCCTCAGCTTGGTGGTGCAGGAAACCAGTGAGAAACTATCCAAGTAAACTCAAATATGACACAGCAATACAAGTGAGGTAAAGGTAGGCACTGAGCACTGCAAACTCCTAGGACTCACAGGGATATGCCACGGGCTGTGAAGAAATGCAAGCTTAAAGTGGCTTTTTTGTGTGTGCTTATCACTCCTGGGTCCTCAGGACTTAGAGCAGTGAATACTTCCGAAGATGTTTGTCAAATATTTGAGCCAGTGAATAAAAAGCAAAAGGAAGGAACACATATCTGCTCCCTGGGTTTGCTGTGATAAATTGCTACCAACTTGATGGACTGAAACAATAGAAATTTGCTCTCTTGCAATTCTGCAGACAACAAGACAGCAATCAAGGTGTTATGAGGCCTTGCTCCATCCAGAGATGCAAGACGGAGCCCCTCCTCGATTCTCCTTGGTGCTGGTGGCTTTCAGTGTCACCAAACATGTGGTTGCACCTTCCTTCTCCTCCACTGAGCGTTTTCTCATGCCTTCTCCTCTACCTACAAGGACATCTGTCACTTTGGTTAGGACCCTGATGTCAGCCAGGATGATCCCACCTCAATATCCTTTATTTGAATGCAATGGACAAAGACCTTTTATTCTAAATAAGATCACATTCACAGGTGTCATGGCTTAGGAGGTGGATGTATCTTTTGGGGCCCACAATTCAACGCACTATAGTATATCACTTCCATGCTTGAATATTTCAAAAACCTTCCAGCATTTTAAAGCAAAACATGAAGTCCTTAAATAGCCTCCTGGATCCAGCAGTTCTGACCTGTCCATTCCCCAGCCTTCATCTAAGGCCCTCTGCTCTGCACTGGCAACTATGTAGTCACAGAGCCTTCCTTTAGAGTTTCCCGCTGCACCTTTGCATTCATGGTCTTCACTCATTGGCTTCTGCCTCGGAAGCTCTTCTTCCTTAGTGGACTCCTTCTCCCCAAGTCTCAGGCTTTCTCCTCTGCTCCTTAAATAAAAATCATTCTACTATTGCCCCGCACATTAAAATACTATAAGGCTCCACTCATTCAAACAGTTTCTAGAAAAAAGTGGGTAAGTGTAGGAACACATATTTTGGAATACTATGTAGTTGATTTTAAAAAAAAAGTGGCTATCTGCATCCACATGTAAAGATCTCCAGGAATAGTATGACAACCGCAAATCATATGTATAACATTGAAAGTCATATGTATAGCATGGCTCCATTTACATTAATACAAGACCGAAAATGCATGTGTTGTAAAGCTCCATGTATATACGGAAACAAATAAAAAGGAAACTGGAATAAAATCTCCCAACTGCCGCAGTTGGGAGAAGGGAAGGGGGCGTAATGAGGGGGAACAAAGGACTTTCATGTTTCCCCTGGATAGTTCTGTACTCTTTCAACCATATGCAAAGGAAATAGTATGTATTACAGTGTAACAAAACCAGTAATGACAGAAAAAAGCAAAAGCCATATAAGGGACACAGAAACGTACAAACAGAGCTCAGAACAGAATAGAGAGGCTGGAACACACGTATCAGAGATTTCATATTTGATGGAGGTGGTCTCTCCACCGATCCGGGAAAGAACAATTCTGTAATAAATGTCATAGAGAGGAGCGGCTGGCAGTGTGGTAGTGAAGACTGGGTGGAAACAAACAATAAAGCCCTGCTTCAAACCACTCACCTGCTGGGGATTTAGTTCAGCAGCATAAGCGCCTGCCTGGCAAGCACAAGGTCATGAGTTTGATCCCTGGTACAAAACAAAACAAAACAAAACAAAACAAAACAAAACAAAACACAGTCGTACAAAGCCAGATGCAGGGAAGAGCTTAATATGTATGAAAGTAATGTGAAATCTTAGCAGAATACAAGCACACACAGAGAACATGGTTTACAATATTGGCATTCAAAACAACTTTGTACATAATACGGAGATTATTCACTGTTAGCACTATCTGAGAAATACATGCATCTGTGCATAAAGAAGCATGTATAAGGAAATTCAATAAAAATTATAAAATAAAGTCAGAAATAAGCAAAATATCTGTCAATAGGGGGAGAATTAGGTGTCAAACATCTTTATTGTACTGCTACCAAAAGAAGGAAGCAGATCCATAATTAGTGACATGAAAAATTTTCAAGATACCATATTAAGAAAATTAGAAAATGCTACATATAATTCATGGTTTTGAAAAGGAAGCCACCCACACCCACATATAGATTATGTGTACCCGCACAGGCACACATACATATATGAACATATATGCACAGGTGTGTCTACGTATGGATATGCGTTTTAAGGGTATGGAGAAGGACAGGAAAACGACAGCTAATTTCGTCGTGGTAGCCTTCTCAGAAGGAATGCGGATGGAGGGAGGAGCTGATGAATGGTTCCTCCACTTCTGTAAGGAAATGATGCTTCCACATTTTCTGTCATTCTGAGATAGACATGATTGCAGTACATACTCTCTTGCACAGGAATTGGCAAGGATACGACCTAAGAAGTCCCAGCCTGGCACCTTCTCTGAAATTTTACATGCGGGCACGGGGAAAAGAAAGCATTCTCATGTTTCTGGGGCATCTCCAGCATGATTAAGCTCTAGCTCTCTGAAAACATACTCTCAACCCCTGCCTTCTTGCACTATGAAGAAACCGGGAGTGGGGAGAGAGACAGAACGGAAAACAGGGATAGAGAGAATAAGGAGGAATAAATCTAGCTAATTACGGTATCGACTGGTCACCCATTAGGGTGAGAATCATCTCTGCGGTTTCCATCATGAACCAACACATTCACTTTTCTTAATTTGATCGGGGCTCTGTCACTTGCCACTCAAAATCTTAGTTAATCTCTGCCAGTTCCTTTGCACTGTCTGTATTTGTAGGCTGTTTGACTCACAAAAAGTACGTATTAATGTGTTATTTACATGTGATGCTTGGACTTCAATGTTTATTTGCATATTTATTCACCAATGCTTTGTTCCACCAGATTAGAGGGAAAGCGCAACTGTAAAAACAGTGTCCATACCTGCTACAGGGTAGTTGCTCAATAAATATTTATTGAGAAATGATAATGTCTTTCAGGAATGTCAAGTCATGTATATGTTTGTGGATTCTTGGGGAAGAGCAGGGTTAACCGAACAAGAGTGATAAATATGTAAGGAAAATTGCAAAGGAGTTTTCAAGGCAAGTGGTACATTTCTTTTCCATGAGAGTGTAGAGTTAGCCTCTGTGTCATCAATTAAATCTCTAGTCAAAATTCTTTTCTATCAAAGTGTACATGCAATTATAGGGAGTTTCTGAAGGTCAAACGTTCATTAAAATACAGTTGTCTCCTCCCGTCTTTAGCCGGGGGAGAATAGCGTTTCAGCAGGGTGCACTGAGACCCAGATAACAGATGTGACTCTTCGGTTAGGCCTGTCCTCTCCATTTTCATGCACGTCCAGCTGTCTGGCAGCCCCGCACTTGAGCTCATAATGAGAAAGGGGGGAGGGTTTCTCAGACTTGGCGTCAACCCACTAGAAAGGGCTCGAAACTATCAACATCATCATCTTCCGCCATGTAAGACAACTATAAACACGGGACTGTTGCCTGCAGCGCTGTCTCACTGGTAGAATCAACATCAAAAGTTCAAGCTTCATAAAATGCATGCAAGTTCTCCCATTGTTGTTCCTGCTTGGTGCACATCTGTTTATTTTCTTGACATTAGTTGCACATTACAAATTCTCTCAGTGCACGGATGGAAAATATTAGTAGGCACATTGACTGCAGCTGTCCTTTTCATAGTCTGATATTGTTTGAGACTCTGTCTTTTGTATTTTTTTTGTTTCATGTTTTAACTAAAAATGAGCTCTCATGCTTGGTCACGACGTATAAACAATCCTATTTTCCCAGTAGCCATTGAGAGACTTTGGCTTTATTAGATGCTGTGGATACTCATCCTAAATGCACCCTCCTGCATCTACCTCGCTGCTTTAATTCCATTCACTCCATATACAGTTGCTGCTAACCTTAGGATTTGATTGTTTACAAAAACACAGTGCAATCATGTGGATTTGAAACAAGCAATGCTATTGGCCCTGTGAACTGAATCTCTCTGGTTCCTTTTAAAAAACATCACTCTCTTCTTTAAGCGTGTTGACTGCGACTAATGAAAGAGCTCAGAAAGTTGGGTGCTGTGTCACACCTCTTGGCACCCACCACAATGTCACAGCAGCTCCATGCCTATCTGCCACTCTCACAAAAGAGTTATAGGCTGGCTTGCTCAGAGTTCTCTGGGTTTTTTTCTCTAGCATGTCATCAGTGCTGGACAGTGGTCAAGCTAACCCTATTTAATGACATCATTCTGGAATGTTGGATATATAACATAATTGAGCCTGACATAATTCTCTTTGGGTTATGTTTTCAATGACTCTTTGATATATATAGATTTAATTGTTATTAAACCAGAGTATTTCATGCTGGAAAATCTTATATTATGCATTAATTCCTGGTGACCTTCATTTTGCGAGAGTGATTATTTCTCTGATGAATTATTTTGTGTTTATTCTCTCTTCCAACATATTAACCACTTCTCCAAAAATAGACCATGTCTAAAAAAACCTGAGAAACATGGATGTGATAAAAATGTTGTTGAGTTCATTCACTGTGACCTGTTTGTTACCTTGATGTGGGCCTATAAATTTTGATCTCTCTTGTAGATCACAAGGTCTCAGATGATTCAGATATTGACCTCATATATGCCTATATTCAATTTAGTCGTGGTGATACAAACAGAGCTTTTCTATCATTAACAATTTGGTGACTCTGTATCTCCTTTGGCTAAAAGCTATAGACCCATAAATTCCAACTTCAAGTGTTGCCTGAGATGAATATGCACAAGTATTTATAAATCTCTACAGTATTCTAACTCTAAGCTGCATTTATTTGTCCAGTGATATGTGATAGCCTCTCTGAAGAATAAATGGGAAAAACTTAATGAAAAGCAATTCGAGATGGGACTTGCCTCATAGGAAATTACACCATATCCACTCTTTTCTTCCATCCTCACAACTGTACAATCTGAAACTTGTCTTTGATAATTTTCACAACTGTATTTTTATTTGTTGTTTAATGTTGAGAATGGGAAACAATTGAAAACACTCAGAATTTAAATAGCATAATTTTACTGTCTTCTTGACTGCTATTACAAATTCTGAGGATACCAGGGGCTTTAGCATCAATTGAACTCTATCATTTCCATGTGTTGGTCTCCATGGTTCAAGTGGCTAAGGAGGGAATAAAATAGTGTATTCATCAACTAACTGGCAGCAGCATGCTATATGTTTATAAAGAACTGCACCAAAATTGGAAATGAACTAACTAATAAAGTTGCTGTGTGGTCTTTGCAACAAAATATTTAATCAAAACCAAAGGTATTCCTGCATTACTCCTCTTGGTGCAAGGACCTCTGATGATGTTACACAGGAAGTGTTCCCAGAGTGCCATGGAAGTACGTTTGTGAGGATACTTCCTGTTTCATAGTGTTACACAGGAAGTGGCCCTGAATGGATGTTCATGGAACAGGGATATTTAATGGTGCTCCACATAAAGTACCTCTGTGCTATCACTGCTGAGATAATGTCAAAGTACTGCACAATGGGGAATCTTTTCAGTGTGGTGCCAGCTAGCAGATAACTCTTACTGCCAAAAGGAGACTGAAAATGTTCTTCCTGCTGCCAAAGTATGCTTAGAATGCTACAAAAAGCCGAGAAAGTGCTGATTGTGACACAAAGATTGTAGAGAGGCGGGAGCCCTCCTATGTGAGAAGACTGGCGGGGATGAGCTTGCTAGTGGGGCAGGCGCCCAGCATTTGGTGAACTAAGCATAAACTGCTGCAAAAGCTCACCATGAAGTAGACTTTAGGCTTTTTCATGTAGGAACTTCAGGGATAGGTCCATTAAGTCTTCCAAATCAGAAATGTACATTCGCATATAAAGGATATTTGCAGGAAACCAAAGAAGCTCCAAGAAACAAGAACAAAAAAGAGAAGAGTTGGGATTCAACCAGTAAGGACATTATTCCTCGAAAGTGAGAATAAGAGATTTTCACAAATCCTCACTGAGAAGGGCATTAGGATGGAAAACCCAATTCCAATGAGTGGTTCTCTGGTGAATATAGTCTCTAAATGAATAATAAAATCCACATACTATAATTCTTTCATTGCCCAAAGAAAATTTAATCCCTCAACAAATCCTTCTATGATTTTCAAAAAGTCCTGCATTAAAAATTGCCTCTAGGGAGTCACAGAAATGTGAATGGACTCTATATTTGACTAATACAGTTAAGACTGGTGTCCTGAGTGAATAACACCCAGGCAGCCTGTCCTCTCTATCCTTTGGAACAAAACTTCATCCATAAAAGCAACACAGGCAATAGAATGACCCAAAGTTTCCATCTTATTCAACCACTGTAGGATGGCTGGACTTTTCTTACCATTCCTAAAAGTAATAAAATCAAGATACAATATCTAGTATACATTCTGGTCCTTATTTACACTTCCAATTTCTCACATGAGGAAAAAAATGCAGTAAGTACACGTGTGTTTGATTTAATGCACTTAAGAGTATGACCTCAAGGTGCACTCATCTACTTAGAAATGTCTTAAGTAAAATGTTCAAGTGGAAAAGGGACCTAGGAAGGGGGGAGGGTAAAGGAAGGCAGGGAAAAGAAAAAAAATAAGGAAAAAGAAAAAAATGGAAACAAAGCTTTTGAAAATAAGGAGGGGAAGAGGGGTTGAAGAGAGAGTGGGGAAATGGGAAAAAAAAAATTAAGACCAATCATGAAAAGGCACAAATTCCTTATGATGAATGTGACCATGTATATCTAAAACATACTAATAAATTTATTTAATTAAAAAAAATCAGAGACCAGGAATACAGCTCAGTGGCACAAGCACCTACCTGGCAAGTGTGAGGTTGTGACTTGATCCTGCTACAAAAGGAAAAAAAAAAGCAGGATACAAGTCAAGATAATCAACTCCTGGTCTCCCCAAAAGCCCTAGCATATACCTCCACAGCCGGTATGGTCTATGGCTAATGGATCTTTATGACCAGATATAAGAAAATGAGTTATTAATATTTATTACATTGTAGACTTATCCTGACAAATATTTTAGTCACAGGTGAAATGGTGTGGATAAATAAGTGAATGATTCCGAATTCCCTCCATGTCCGACAAAGCCCTAATCATTCTTATTCTGCTATACACTTTTTAAATTTTTTATTACAGTTTTCCTCTAATTAACTATACAATTGCTGGTGTTCTGTCTTCATTGTGGGGATTTATATCTACAAAAGGATAAGTATCTGTCTTGGTTGCTTTTCTCTT
This sequence comes from Dolichotis patagonum, assembly GCA_004027295.1. NCBI lineage: Eukaryota > Metazoa > Chordata > Mammalia > Rodentia > Caviidae > Dolichotis > Dolichotis patagonum. The sequence goes on along the minus strand of PVJX010050041.1, from coordinate 955 downwards.
GTGGCTGAAACAATATACCCAACACCCAAAATTAAGGAAGGACAGGTTTATTTAGCTCACAGTGTGTGGAGGTTTCAGTCTATAATCAGCTGGCTCCAAGGCAGGGTGGCTCATGGCACAAGTGCAAAACTTCAAGGTGGCAGAAGACAGCAAAAGCAGCAAGAGCAAAAGAGGGGAGAGCCAGCCTCTTTCCTCCCCTTATTTTGTACACAGGCCACCAACCCCCAGGACAGGTGCAGCACTCACACCACCTCTGTGCCCTCCTCTTGAAGAGGCTCAGGATGTTTACGAAGTGAGGACCCTGGATCCCTGATGAGTCACTTAGTTAAAGTTCTAAACTTCTCAAGTTGACTCAGTGTATTGATCATTATTTTATTTTGTTCAGTAATGTATCTCAAACACCCAACAAAGTACATCATACAGAGTAACTTCTCAACACATATTTATTAAAATGTTGAATAAAAAAGCTGCATGCTTTGTATTTCACTCTTTATCTAAGGCATTTTGATATAGTCAATCGTATTACCTTTGACCTAAGCCACATGGATAAATAAAATGAATCCTGCCTTTCAAAAAAAGCCAAACAAGAATTCTTCTCTTAGGTCTCTATTTGTTTCTGGGAATAATTTTTTAGTCCCTTTGGTTTCTATGTTTTCAGTCATTCTATATTCATCATTTTTCCTCTTCCTCTGTGTACATGCTGTTTTAACACAATGTCCTATATAAGATCCCTACCCAGCGGTTCCTGTTACATCATTCCTACCTCTCATAAGATCCCTACACAGCAGTTCCTGTTACATCATTCCTACCTCTCATAAGATCCCTACCCAGTGGTTCCTGTTACACCATTCCTACCTGTCATAAGATCCCTACACAGCAGTTCCTGTTACATCATTCCTACCTCTCATAAGATCCCTACACAGCAGTTCCTGTTACATCATTCCTACCTCTCATA
>PVJX010050040.1:0-10836 GCA_004027295.1 Dolichotis patagonum | reverse complement strand
CAAGAAGATTATACATCATGACCAAGTGGGGTTCATTCCAGGAATGCAGGTATGGTTTAACATACGCAAATCAATAAATCAATAAATGTAATACACCACATCAACAGAGCCAAAAACAAAAGCCACATGGTCATCTCAATAGATGCAGAAAAGGCTGTCAATACAGTCCAACACATGTTCATGATAAAAACCCTTCAGAAACTCAGAATACACAGTGTCAACCTTATAAAGGCCATCTATGACAAACCAACAGCCAACATTATACTAAATGGACAAAAACTGAAAACTTTCACTTTAAAATCAAGAATAAGACAAGGATGTCCACTATCACCACTCCTATTCAATATAGTTCTGGAAACACTAGCCAGGGCAATCAGACAAGAGAGAAAAATAAAAGGAATAAAGATAGGAAAGGAAGAAGTTGAATTATTACTATTTGCAGATGACATGATACTCTATATAGAAGACCCGAAAAACTCTATTAAAAGACTACTACAGGTAATAAACAAATTCAGCAGTGTAGCTGGATACAAAGTCAACACTCAAAAATCAATAGCATTCCTGTACACAAACAAGAAACTCACCGAGAGAGAAATTATGGAAATATTGCCCTTCACAATAACATCTAAAAAAATGAAATACTTAGGAATCAGCCTAACTAAGAATGTGAAAGACCTGTATGCTGAAAGTTATACTACACCAAAAAAGGAGATTGAAGAGGATATTAGAAAATGGAAGGATATTCCTTGCTCTTGGCTAGGAAGAACCAACATTGTGAAAATGGCCATATTCCCAAAACCGTTTTACAGATTTAATGCAGTCCCAATCAAAATAAAACTGACATATCTCACAGATCTAGAGAAAACACTTCTAAAATTCATTTGGAAACAAAAGAAACCTAGAATAGCGAAGGCAATTCTGGGCAATAAAAGCAAGGCAGGAGGCATCTCAATTCCTGACTTGAAATTGTACTACAAGGCGCTTAAGCCACTGAGCTAAATCCCCAGCCCTCAAAGCCTGAGTGATAAAATCAGCATGGGACTGGAAAAGAAATAGACCTGAGGATCAATGGGACACATTAGAAGATGCAAGTATAAGCACGAAAACACCCAGCCACCTGATATTTGACAAAAGGGTTGAACATGTTCACTGGAAGAAGGATAGCCTCCTTAATAAATGGTGTTGAAAAAATTGGCTCTCCACATGTAGAAGACTGAAACTAGATCCATGCCTATCACCATGCACAAAACTAAAGTCTAAATGGATCAAAGACCTAAACATTAAAACAGAAACACTAAATCTACTGGAAGATAAGGAAGGTAGAAGTCTTGAAGACATAAGAGTAGGCAGAGAATTCATGAACAAAACACAAACTGCACAGGAAATGCTTCAGAGAATCAACAACTGGGATCTCATATTATTGAAAAGTTTCTGCACTTCAAAATAAATCACCAACAGAGTGAAGAGAAAACCCACAGAATGGGAAAGAATTTTAGCCAGCAACCCCTCAGGCAAAGGACTTATATCCAGAACATACAGAGAATTGAAAAATATCAAGCCCCCCAAATTCAAAGACCCTCTCCAAAAATGGGCATCTGAGATGAACACACAGTTCTCAGATGAAGACATACAAATGGCAAATAAATACATGAAGAAATGTTCACCATCACCTGTCATTGGAGAAGCGCAAATTAAAACAACATTGAGACATCATCTCACTCAGGAAAGAATAGCTGACACCAAGAAATCAAACAATAACAAATCTTGGCGAGGCTGCGGGGAAAAACGGAACACTACTCCACTGTTGGTGGGAGTGCAGACTGGTGCAAACACTATGGAAATCACTATGGAGAATTCTCAGAAGACTAGGATTGGAAGCTCCATTTAACCCAGCTATTCCCCTCCTGGATGTTTTCCCAGAAAAACTGAAAAGTTCATATCACAGTGATATATGTGCACCCATGTTCATAGCAGCACAATTTGTAATAGCTAAATCTTGGAAACAATCAAGATGCCCATCAACTGCAGAGTGGATGAAAAAGATGTGGTATTTTTACACAGTGGTATATTACTCAGCTATAAAAAGGATGATCTTGAGGCCTTCATAGGGAAATGGAGACAAGTTGAGACCATCCTCATTAGTGAAATAAATAAGAATCATATTTATAAATATCACATTGTTTCTCTAGTGTAAAAAGTAGTAAGAACTGTAAGAGTAGTAAAACCCTAAATGTGTAATTGCTACTGTTAAAAAGAGAGGAAAAGAAAGTTCCCTAAAGGATATAACTGCATGTATGGTTAAGTGTGTAAGATAGATGACCATGTTACTGTTTTTGTTAGATTGTTGAGCAGAACTATTAACAGTCTCACCGTTTGAATGTCTACTTTGTATGCTTTCATTTTGTAACTTGAACAATTATTTCCAATGATGAGAGTGTGTAACATATCAAGTGGTGATTTCTTAGTGTTTTGTTGTTGTTGTTGTTGTTGCTTTGGTTTTTTTTCTTTGTTTTTGTTCTTTTTTTTCCCCTTTGGAATTCTGTAATTGTTGTTACCATTTTTCTGTTTTGTCTGTTTTTTTTTCTCTTTAAATAAAATTTTTAAAGAAAGAATCATATTTATAAGTGTCAGATTGTCTCTCTAGTATAAAAAGTAATAAAAAATGTAGGAGTAATAAAACCCAAAATGCATAATTGCTACTGTAAAAAACGAGAGGAAAAGAAAGTGCACTAAAGGATATAACTGCATGTATGTTTAATTGTGTAAGATAGATGACCATATTACTGTTTTTGTTAGATCATTAAGCAGAACTATTAAGAGTCTCACTGTTTGAATGTCTACTTGGTATGATTTAATTTTATAACTTGAACATCTATTTCCAAGGTGACAGTATGTAATTTATCAAGCAGTGATTCGTTAGTGTCTTTTTTCCTTTGGAATTCTGTATTGTTGCTACCCTTTTTTCAGTTTTGTTTTGTTGGGGTGGTTTTTCTCTTTAAATACAATTTTTAAAAAAAAATAGTACAGATGCAAAGCCATGGCCAGACCGGATCAGAGAGGAAAGGGTCAGAGTGGAGGGGATGAGACAAGGTGGGCTTCCACAGCTGATGTCCCATTTATCAAAGGGGCAGAAAATGTGAAATGCCAAACTTGAATTCAATCTTAGTACTCTATTTCCAAACTTCTTCCTTCTATGCATCTCTCTGGAAGTTTCTGTAAAATAAAACTTATCCTGGCAGCCAAAAAAAAAAAAAAGATATCAAACTCTTTTGTCTGAATTACAGGCACAGGTTCTCAAAGAAACTCTTTGTTTTTCACTTTGTTTCCATCCCCTTATCCATTGCATATTTTTGGCACAACCACCAGAATGATTCTCTCAAAATAACAATCTAATCACATGATACATTGCCCCAAAAATCTTCCAGGACCTTTACTGACAGTGAAGTTAAAATTTTTTTTAATACCTTCAAGATCATTTTAATTTCTTTAAGGCTGTTTTACTGATGAATCAGAACATAAATATAAACATGCTTAAAACTATCTGAAAAATAATGAGTCTATTCAACTCTCTCTTCACATTCCACAGGGCTTGGACCAATCCTAAACCAATTTCCATCTACTACTGTTTTTTTTTTTTTTTTGCTTTATTCTGTTTTATTTTTTTAATTTTATTTAAAAGCAAAACAAAAACAAAATAGAAAAAGTGGTATCAACAATACAAGATTCCAAGGGGAAAAAGAAAAAAAGAAAAAGAAAAGAACAAAAAATACTGAGAAGTCATTACTTGATAACTTACATACTGTCATCTTGGAAATAGTTGTTCAAGTTACAAAGTTAAAACATACAAAGTACACATTCAACCAATGAGACTGTCAACAGTTCTGCTCCATGATATAACACAAATAGAGTAATATGGTCATTCATCTTACACACTTAAACATACATGCAATTATACCCTTTAGAGCACTTTCTTTTCCTCTCTTATTTACAGTAGAGATTACACAATTTGGGTTTTATTACTCCTACAGTTCTTATTACTTTTTACACTAGAGACACAACGTGATATTTATAAATATGGTTCTTATTTATTTCACTAATGAAGATAGTTTCAAGTTTTCTCCATTTACCTATGAAGGCTTCAAGGTCATCCTTCTTCATAGCTGAGTAATACTCTATTGTATAAAATTACCACATCTTTTTCATCCACTCTGCAGTTGATGGGCATCTTGATTGTTTCCAAGATTTAGCTATTACAAGTTGTGCTGCTATGAACACGGGTGCACATATATCACTGTGATATGAACTTTTCAGTTCCTCTGGGAAAATACCCAGGAGGGGAATAGCTGAATTGAATGGAGCTTCCAGTCCTAGTCTTCTGAGAATTCTCCATACTGATTTCCATAGTGGTTGCACCAGTCAGCACTCCCACCAACAGTGAAGCAATGTTCCTTTTTCCCCACAGCCTCGCCAACATTTGTTATCGGTTGATTTCTTGATGGCAGCTATTCTTTCAGGGGTGAAATGAAATCTCAATGTTGTTTTAACTTGCATTTCTCGAATGACCAGTGATGGTGAACATTTCTTCATGTATTTATTTGCCATTTGTATATCTTTATCTGAGAACTAAGTGTTCATCTCAGATGCCCATTTTTGGATGCAAACCATGTATTACTGTTTACTTCTTTTTCTTTTCAAAATGTGGCTTTAGGCTAGACTCTCTAACTTTTAAATATCAACCTTTCAGTATAAAGTGTACTTATACCCAAGTGGCATCCTCCAAAGCCTAGGGGAAATAACCTCAGTGAAGTCAAAGGAGAGGAGAGAATTAATTCTGTTCTATGTTCAGAAGAGAACGTTGTACAACTTCAGACCTCTATGTCTATGTATGTGGGGATCCCTTTGCCTGGATTGCCATTTCTTATTTCTCACTTGTCAAAATTTCATGTAATACAGTATTTAAGGTTGATTTAGATGCATCCACCTTTCTAGACTCTTAACCAGATTATCCAATCAATGGTGATTATTCCTTTTCAACATTTTAACCTGTTGTATGTGTCTGCTAAGTACTGATAGTTACTTCCTTGAAGTTACAATTAGCAACTGTAGCTCGTTATGACTTTAATTTTCTTAGAAGAAGTAGGTGCTTCAGACTTTTAGAGAAATGAGAAGGATGAGAGTCACACTTTCCTGCTGGGAAAAATGTCCTTTCCAAGAGTTCTTTCTCCAGTTCCCTTCTCCCAACTCTCACTTCCATGGGGAATTGTGTTAGGATATCAGATGTCACAGTCTAAACTAGTGATTTCCAGAAGTAGATCAAGAAGAGTATCTCAAACAGAATCATCTGGGAGAACTTTTCAATATATGAATTGATAAACTGCATCTGTGGAAGCCATTAGAAATTCACATTAAGTACATCTGGACCAGTATGTAAGTGTTATGGTTTGCCTCTAGATGTCTCCCAAAAGCTGCATGCAGTTTTAGATGGGGCTTTTTTGCAGGTAGCTGAATCAAATGTGTGATTCATTGTAGTGCAATGCTGGGATTAAAGGTGCTGAGATTAAGAGTGTGAGTGCCACACCTGCCCTAGGGACATATAAGGGACAGAAAGAGGCTTGTCCTCTTCTCTCTCTTCTCACTTGTTGCTTTTGCGGTCTCCTATCACCATAAACAGTTGCTCCTCTTCCATGTGTCACCCTGCCTTGGAGCCAATTTATTATGAGCTGAAACCTCTACAAACTGTGAGCTAAATAAAACTTTGCCTCTTTAACTGTGGGACTTGGGTGTTTTGTGTCAGCAATGAGAAAAGTAGCTAAGATAGTATAAGAGGTAGTATGAAATGATCATCAATTTTTATAATAACTGACATAGGTTAATTTAATAATTTTTGAGAGAAGATAGGAGCTAAAATAAAAATAAATAAAAAGGAAAGGAAGATACAGAAAGGACAACACTAACAGCATAAGATAGGAGATAATCTAGCTAGACAACACAATTTTCTAACGTGATTTTTCTTTGCTTTGCCATTATATTCACTAAGAATTTGCAAAATTCTATTTAAATCACTCCTAAGAAATGAATATGTGGGTTAAACATTAAGAGTGTTCTCTCCTTTATAAATTCTATTTCCTCAGCATAACTTTGTAAATTGACATCAGAATAATGTACCTCAATCTCTGTGTTTGATACTGTTTATTCTAAAAGACACATCTATTATCATTATATAAACCAATTCGGATTTTTTTGTACTTGCATGTCTCTAAGACCTGAGAGCAACAAACAGAGAATGTCCTTACTAAAGATCTTACATTAGTAGCTGGTGCATAGTTGACTACATTTTACTTTTTAATCGTGAAGAATAAGAAATAGGAAAGGTCTAAAGATCTTTATGTAGGCTTAGAGTCTGACATTGTAACATAGGCATTGTATTATTGGCTGACAGCAGATGGCATTTCTATGATCCTATGTTGCAGGGACTGTATAACATACAAATATCATCTTATTTAATTATTTTACCAACCTTGCAAAAGGGATACAACGTGGAAAATATGCCTAAATCTCCATACAACAGAAGTGCTTTCTATCCTCCTTAGAAAGACAGCCCCAATTTTATTAAAAGTTCTTGATAAACAAAATGTATACAAGATAATTCAGCTATAGTGGCTATCTTGAACTCTGGGGTGATTTTTTTTTCTCTTTTTGGTAGAGGAAGTGAATCAAGAATCGTCATACTGAGTTACATACACAGCCTTGTTAAAAAGTATTTTTATTTTGATACAGGGTCTCACTAAGTTACCGTTATGCTAAGAAATAGAATTTATAAAGGAGAGAACACTCTAATGTTTAGCCCACATATTCATTTCTTAGGAGTGATTTCAATAAAATTTTTCAAGTTCTTAGTGAATATAATGGCAAAGCAAAGAAAAATCATGTTAGAAAATTGTGTTGTCTAGCTAGATTTCTATTTTGATACAGGGTCTCACTAAGTTACCATGTTATAGTCCTCCTGCCTCAGATTCCCAGGATACTAGGGTTACAGATATGGTACCATCATGTCTGGCTTCTATGAATTTTAAGGATGAAAGATGCTTGCTAAGAATGTAGAACAGAAACAACCTAGATGCTTGATGATACCAGATTCAACAGTATCTCCCCTGGTTTCTGTCTCTACAATTATTTCACACAGAAAGAAATAAGACACCATTATTTCAGGTTGGATTTGTATGATAGCAAACATAGCCCAAACTGCCAGAGAACTGCATTCTCAGTTTAGACTGAGGAAACAAGATACAAGAAGATTATGTAAGTTACTTGAGATCACATAGGTAGTAAATACTGATCAGAAATTTTTGGACTCCTATATAATTCCAAGATAAATATTTCTTTCATCTTCCATATTTTATGACCTTTACAAAAGATATTTGGCCTTACTGGGCATGGTGGTAGATGCCTGCAATCCCAGCATTCTACAGAAAGAGCAGAAGAATTTCTATGTGTTGAAGACCAACCTGGGCTTTGTTCAAGGTTATACTGACCTACAAAGTTAAACCCTGTCTTAAAACATAAAGAGAAAAGAATAGAAGGAAGAGAAACAAAAAGAAAGAAAAAGAAAAGAAACTAAATAAAGAAAAAAATTTTTGCCTTTATATTTGGTGCAGAACAGGAAAGCTAATATCTACTGACCATTTATGTGGAAGGCATTGAGTTCAATACTGTCACATGCAATGTTACCATGTTAACCCTTTAAGCTCTCCTTGTGTCTAAAAATGTAGTGATTTAAATAAACCATCTTTTAATTTTTTATTTTAAAGAAAATAGAACAATAGAAACAATGATAAAAATTTTCAAAATAAGATTTTAGGAGAGTATTAATGGTTAGTAAATTGCATAGTGTTGTCTTCAAAGTAGTTTCTCATATAAAAAGATATAGACATGAAAAATTGATCAAACAGTATAGGCACAAAATCTTGAGTGAAATAATAGTAATTAGTAATACAACTATCTCAACTATTTTTTATGTATATATATTTTTCTTTTCCGTTTCTTTTTTCTCCTTTCCCCCATCCCAGTTTCTCTTTCCTTTTAAACAGTTTCTTCTCATTTCACAATATCTATTAATCATTATTTTTCAGGTCTTCAAAAGAAAAACTAAATTTTTTTCCTGCAATGTAGCAGAGAATGTGTGCCAGTCTTTAAAACAGGATTGATTGTGGTGTCTTCTCCAAGTCAGGACAGCTCCACTGAGAAAATGATCTCTTCAGTCTTTTTCAAAACATTCACCCATGGGATTCAGACAAGTGAACACCAAACTAGACTTTGTCTTCTGCTTTCCTTTTAAAGTCACTCACATTCTATGGAGGTAGTATTAGCATCGTAAGATCTGTTAGAAACAGAATGACAAAAACTAGGAATAAATAGCTGTCCCATCAGAGGGAAGAGATGGAAGAGATGACAAAAGAAAAATTCCTTTCCAAAGCAGCAACTTTGCCTTGCAAGTTTACATAAGGAGAAACACACACACACACACACACACACACACACACACACACACAAATACACTGAACAAATAAAAATTAAACTTAGAGAATTCTGAAAATGTCACATAATTAAGTGACTGATTTAATTTGGGAAATTAGACAAGTTTGATGATTATAATTTTGAAGTTGAGTTGCTTAGTAAATGATAACATCAGAAACCACTTAAATTAAAGACAATTTTGACCTGATGTATACCTAAAAGAAGAATTGAGTATAAACAGTCAATAGTTATTGAGCACTTACAATGCTAGACACTACCCCAATTGCATTATAGCTATTATTTTCCTTACCTGCTCATAATGTCACTGATAAAGTAGGTACTATTTTCAGATGATAAAATTGATGCCAGGGTTTTTAAACAATGTCACATAGTAAGTGGTATAGGTAAGATTTTAATCCAAATAGTGCAGTCCAGAGCACAATTAATCAATAATCAACATGTCCTCACTTAGGCTTGAGTTTACTTCACAGAATATTAACCTTCCAAGACTGACTGAAGTCAGTCCTTGGAAAAGGGTGGGAAGAGTTGGAAAGCTACTGGCCAATTAGCAGTGTTCAGTTTTTACCTTTCAGCTTTGTCTAATGAAACATGATGCTCGAGGAACAAGGCAACTCAGAGTTCGTAAGCTTACATGATTGAGCTTTTACCACAGTGGGTCTCGCATTTGTCCCTCTCAATTTTATTCTTATTTATCCTTATTTTACATCCAATGCCAAACTCCCAGCAAAAGGTTTCTGACTGAGCCATGATGACATGATACTCCATCCAGTCATTACAATTGAAGTGCCCATGACATAACTACATGAGAGGCCACCCCAGATACAGCAAGCAGTTACTTCTTAGCCATCATTGTACATTGCACAGATAGTCCAATTTTCTACCGCCACATATCTGTGAGTTTCAAATTTGAAAGACCCAAGTTGTGATTTTTGTTGTACTTCTATAATTATTCAGTTATTTCATCTCCCTAAGTCTTGATTCCTTCAAGAATAAAACACTAACTTTGTCCAAGCTTACCTCACAGGATAATTGCAGGAGCCAAATGGAATTATGACTACTAGTACAGAAAAGATTAAAGTAGTCTTTATCAATGCATAAGCACTGTTTTAAGTGCTTTGGGTATTACTTACTTTAATTTTCTCATTGACTCTATGATCTAGATACTAATATATTCTCATTTTGCAAATGGAAAACCTGAAAAAACACAGAAGTTAAGAAAATTTGCCTACACACATACAGCTCTGTGTAACAGACCATGAAACATATATTTGAGCACATATTTTAACTACTTCTGTAATGGATATGAAAACACCTAGCAATCTACAAAGCAGTATCCAAACATAAGAGATTATGATTACTGTCAACCACTACATTTAGAACCAGAAAAGGTTATAGTCAGAAGATTAAGTCAAAAGGAATTTGATTTAATGTTTAGATATTTGTTTATACATGATATTGGTTCTCAGGTTTTGCTCCAATGGTTGCAGGAAAGATATGTGTTCCATTTTGGCTCAAGTTTTTTCATGAGCGTCTTCTGGAAAACATTTGGTTTGACTTTTGTCAGAAATATTTTGATGTCTCCATGAGAAATTAATACTTTGTTTGGGTTCATTCACATTCATGGCTCATGAAATTTGGATAATTTGCTACTGTCTCAGGACCTCATTTTCACTTGGTTCTCATTCCACAGTAAGGTCTATGGAAAAAGAAAGTGTAGAAAACGGTGAGAGAGGCTGAGCACAAAAACACAGAGCCAAAAGTTCCAGGCAGAGAGCCAGAGAGGAGAGGCAAATCTTAGTCACTTCTCAAAGGAACATGTTCTCAAGGAAGAGCTGTTAATTAAAGATCTTTATTTATTTACAGAAGAGGCAATGCACTATCTTAGGAAAACTGGAGACCAGGATATGTTGGAGTTCAAATAATATATGTATAGTACCTGTGGTATAGCTGTGTATTCCAGAAAAGCAGGTTACAAATCTTAAAAAGAGTATGTCTTTTCCAGGAGGTCCCACCATTAAAGTAACACCATGATGGTGTGTATAACAAACTCGCCACCTTCTCTTCTGCTTTCAACTAACCTACTTATCTATATGTCTGAACCAAGATGAAATTATAGATTATTTTTAACAGAAATTTGAATGATCAAACTTTTATTTAGAGATTTACTTCTGTCTAAAAACTGTTCCTTAAGGAAAGATTCAAGGTGGTCACAGTAGTTGCTCAGACAAAATTGTGGGAAAAAATTATATTCTAAGAGAAGATGGAATGACTTAGGTAGGCACAACAACACTGTGAAATACA
>PVJX010050039.1:0-10838 GCA_004027295.1 Dolichotis patagonum | reverse complement strand
TTGTATTGGCAAAATACCTTCAGGTATGTAATGACCCAGAAAACACACAAGCCATATACAGTACTAAAAGGCAATCATTTTGTGCTAAATTGATGAATTTGTTGGTGCCCTAGACACTTGGTTTTGCCTAGTTAATTTTCCTTTGCTAGTTTTCTATAACTAGAAGTGAAAATAACACACTTTTAGTGCCTTCTCAACAACAGAATGGGAAAATGAACTAATTCTCAATAACAATCCTAGTGGGAAAATGGTTCATCTTCAATTAACCAAGTCAAGTGGGAGGATTTTCCTTGTTTCTATTTGTATTGTGAGTATAGAGGAAAATATTCCTGTAATATAAAGATAGCAGAGTGGGAAAAAGAGAAGTGGTAATTGAGCACCCTAGAATTGTTCTACCTTCATATTTATAAACATGTGAGATTTTTTTAGCTTTTATTTTATTGGTACCAGGGATCAAACTCATAGCCTTGTGCTTGCCAGGCATGTGCTTATGCCTCTGAGCTAAATTCCCAGCTAATATAAGTATTTTTTTAGACTTTTTTGATTTAGTATTCTATTTCTTTCAACTAAAGCATACTAACAAATGTGAATTATTGAAACAAATATTTATCACATTCTACACATCAAACACTGGGAGTACAGTAGCAAATGCAATAAAAATACTCCTTACTCATATGGAACTTGCTTTCCTAATGAGAAAGACATATACATGTATTTGTAAATAGTTACCTAAATAACTAAACAAGTAAATACTGTATAGCCTTGAATATCTTTCATTTAACTCTCTTGATAAATTCTACTATTTTATAATCTTTACTGTTTTCATGGAGTCTGACCAGTTTGGAAAGTATGAATAAGCTTTTTCACCTTCTGAGTTCTAGCTTTGATTCATTCCATAAAAATTCAAGGTTGATGACAGTTTTAATTTTCTTATATAAGTCTTGAACCACCACATTAAAAGATTATTAATTTACAAAACTATATCCTATGGTTTGTATAAGACTCTATAAAGAAAAAGATACAACTTCTTTTCTCTGAAGAAAACAATAATTATCTCCTAAGAAAAAGGCACAACATAACAGAAATTTGGTAGATTTATAAAAGGAACATTAGACCTTTCAGTTCTATTCCTCTTCAAGATGAGAAATCCCCATTAGCTATGTGGACTAGAGTCCCTCTAGTTCCTATGGATAAGAAAAGATATAGGAGGTGAGTAGAACTCAATGTTTACTGGTAACTCCAAGATAAACCTGAGAGATCCAAACCCTTGGAGTATGCTGATCTACAGCAAGCCAGAATGTTTTCCCAGGCTCTCAGAAATTATTTACATGGACCTGGAGTAGGACCATCAGAGCAACATCAATCTAAAAATTATTGCATTAAGAAATTAATGCATTATTTCATATTCAGTTCTAATAAAGCTATTTCCTGAGGACAAGTCACAAAGAGATCTTCTATTAAGAGTGACAATACAGATCTCCTCGGGAGAATCTTGACTCAAATTTAAGCAGTAAAATCAACCTCAATTAGGCCTTTTCAGTCCAAAGAGAGTAGTAAGTATTACGAGTCACAGATAGACATGGTAGAATTAGAGTAGCCATAAAGGGTTAAAATAGGTTGAAATTTTATCACCTGCCCACAAAGTCTTAGTCGATCAGTCCTGATTTTTAAAAGAGCCAGATTGGACTTGGAGAATAATTATTAATCACAGAGAGCTAAACAAGGTGACAGGTCCTGTCCATGTTGTAGTGTTTAACATTCCTCAGATACTAGAAAATACTTCATACTCCTTGGCTCTGTTCATGCTTTCCTGGACTACTCTAATGTCTTTTTTTTTTTCAGTATTTTTTCTACAAAGAAACTTGCAGGAATAATTCACCTTCATTTGGGAAGAAAAGCAATGAACATTTCTAGTACTGCTGCCAGATTACCTGGTCTTAATATGTGTCATGTCAGGGTAGTTCAGGGTATCACTGTACTCTTATTCTCTGCTGATATTAGCTGGTTCTGTTATATTGATGGGGTTGTGCTAAATAGTAAGATGTTATATAAGACAAGACAGAATGATTGTACACTCACCTATTCACAAGATGATAATCCAAACAACCCCAATGAAATTAAGGCCCTGGACTCACTAGGAGTTTGCAGGGCTAGACTGATTATGTAAGGCCCATTGGTATAGTATGAAATAAAATGAAAACCATTCCCATGACATGGAGAGTAAAGTATGTATAGACATTTGTAGGACTCCTGGATTGCTGGTGAGGTTGCATTCATCACTTTTCTCAATGGCTGTGCCACCTATGAGGTTTGGTTAAGAAGAAAGCCACAAATAGCTCCAATCAGATTGCAGTAAGGTAGTTATACACCTATTTTCTTTATGGTTTTTTCATGAATGGATGTTGAATGTTGTCAAAGGCTTTCCTTTCATACATTGAAATGACAAGGTGAGTTTTGTCTTTGCTTATTTATGTCATGTAAATATGTTTCACCATCTCGGCATCCTTGGGACAAACTCTACCAGGGCATGATATACCATCATTTTTGATGATCTGTTATATTCAGTTTGCCAGATTTTTGCTGAGGACTTTTGCATCTATGTTCATTAAAGAAATTGGCCTGTAGTCTCTCTCTCTCTCTCTGTCTCTCTCTGTCTCTCTCTCTCTCCCTGTCTCTCTTTCTCTTTCTCTCTCTCTCTCTCTCTCTCTCTCTCTCTCTCTCTCTCTCTCTCTCTCTTTCTGTCTCTCTGTATGTGTGTGTGCTTGTGTATGAGTGTTTATGATTGGGCTTAAGGAAAAGGCAGGCTCCAGAAATAACTTTGAAGATTTGAGGATACTACTTTTATCTGAATTACATTAGAGAATTTGTGTTATATCTTTCTCAAAAGTTTATAGGATTTAGCAGTGAATCCACTGCATTCTGTACTTTGCTTAGTCAGTTTTTAATTTCTCTTTCAATTTCATTGCCTATTATTAGGTTATTCATGCTTTTTATATCTTCTTGGTTAAGTTTTATTAATTCATATGGATGTGGTATTCACTTTGCTTCTTGATTCTCCCATTTATGAGAGTACAGATTCTCAAAAGTGGTTACTGGCAATCTTCTTGATTTCATTTGTGTTCATTGTGATCTCACTTTTTGCATTTCTAGTTTTATGGTTTGGGTCATTACATTTATTTCCTACACCAAACCAAGGGTTCACTGACTTTGTTTATTGCTTCAAAGAGACAGCTCTTTGATTCACTGATTCTTCATACTTTCTTAGTCTCAATTTCTTTATTTTCTGCTCTGATCTTTATAATTTTCTTTCTTGTAGCTTGAATTTGGGCTGTTCTTGTTTTTCTAGGATATCTAGGTGCATCATTAGGTGATTGATTTGAACTTATTCTTTCTGATATGGTCATACACAGTTACAAGCTTCATTCTTTTTTTTTTTTTGGGGGTACTGAGGATCGAACTCATGACCTCGCATTTGCCAGGCAGGAACTTATGCCGCTGAGCTAAATCCCCAGCCCCAAGCTTCATTCTTAGGACTATTTTCCCTGCTTCCCATAAGTTCTGGTATATTGTACTGATATCATTTGAGACTAGGAACTATCTAATAATTTATTTGATTTTTTTTCTGTGATCTTCTGAAAATTCAAGAGTGAACTGTTATTTTTCATATGTTTGCATACTTTCTCTTTCTTTTGTCTTTGTTTTCTAATTTCATTGTGCTGTGATGTTATAATATGCATGTAATGATTTCAATGGTTTTTTGCATTTACTTAGGCATGCTACCAATGCTAATATTTGGTGTATTGTGGGGAAAGTTCAATGTAATATAGGATGTATATTCTGTTTTGGAGATAAACACAGTGTAGATAACTATTATGTTCATTTATTTGAAGATTTGTTTCAATTCTGATATTTATTTGTTAATTATTATCTGGTTAATTTATTAGTGACAGTGGATACTGAGCTCCCCCACTATAATTGTGTTAATGTTTATCCAACCTTCTATGTACAGTGGTCTATTTCATGAAGTTAGCCATACCAGTTTTAAGCACATATAACTTTATAATTTTTATTATATCTTCTGGTTGAATTTTTTGATCAACTAATATGTAATGAGCCTTTATTTTTTTTTCTGACCAATTTTAGCTTTAAGTTCACTTTTTCTGAAAATAGGATGGGTACCTCTTGTTTTGGGGTTCCAACTGCATAATGTAATACTTTCAATCTTTTGATTTTTAGTCCTTGAATTCATTTTTGTGTTAAATGTGCTTCTTAGAAACTTTGTACCTTTGGATTTTCTTTCTTGATCCTTCAACCAATATGCATATTTTGATTGGGAGACTGAGACTGTTCACACCGGGTGTTATTACAAAAAGTATTTAATTATTCCTGTCATTGCATTATTTTCCTGATGCTGAGTTCCTTTATTTTTTCTTTTTACTTAATTGCTCACTCTGCTTGGTACATTTATTCTATTAGATTTTTGGCATTGTAAATTTCATTGTTTCTTCAAGAATATCCTTAAAAACCTTTATAGTTTTGTTTTGGTGGTCATAAATTTCTTAAGGCACTCTTTGTCATGGAAATAACTTATTTCTCCATCTGTTGTTGGGGTTTTTTTCTCCATCAGTTTTAAAGTACAGATTTGCAAAATAGGTCAGCCTGGGTTGGAAGTTATTTTATTTTAGGGCTTGAAACACTTCACTTCAGTCTCTCCAGGCCATTAATGTTTGCTTTGGGAAGTCTGCTATAATTGTAATTGGTTTACCTTATAGCTGTTTCTGTAAAAGCTTCTAAAATTTGTTCTTGGGCATCTGATATTTTGATTATGAAGTATTGATGAGAAGTTTTTTAACAGTAGAAGGCAAATCATTGTTGTTTCAGAAAACATGATCCTGAACAAAGAAATACAAAATATTCCACCAAAAAACTGCCAGAATTAAGAAGCAAATTTAGAAGTGTACCAGGAGACAAAATCGACATTGCCATCTTGTGCTTGTGCACCATTATGAACAGTTGAAAAAGAAATTAGGCAAACAATACCATTCACAATGCCATCAGAAAAAATTAAATATGTAGGACTTAATATAATCAAAGAAGTGAAAGGCTGGTACAACGAAAACTACAGCACTGGGAAAAGATTAAAAAGGCCTTCAGGAAAGGAAAAGAGATTTCCAATTCCTTAACAGAGAACAATATCTTGTCAATATGACCATATTGCCAAAACCAATCTACAGATTTAACACAATCCTAATCAAAGTATCAAAGTCATTCCTCAAAAAACTAGAGGAATAATCCTAAAATTCCTAAAAAAACAAAATAGTAAAAGCAGTCATTGACAAGAAGAGCAAAGCAGAAGACATCATAACCCTGGACTTAAGTTATATTGCAAAGGCAAAGTGATAAAAAATATATATTACTGGCACCAAAAAAAGGACATGTTCATCAATATAGTGAAATAAAGGAACTCCAAGCACACTCATCTTGGACAAAGGTGCCAAAAATATATACTGCGGGAAAGAAATTTTTTGACAAATGGTACTGGGAAAACTTGCTGTCCACCTGTAAAAGATTAAAGCCAAGAGCATGTTTTTCACTGTGTACTAAGTTGAAATCAACATGGAAAAAATATTGAAATCTTAAAACAGAAAAAAATCTGCTGGAAGGTAAAATAGATAAGACAGATGTAGGCAAAGGCTTTCTGAACACAACCTCAAATGAAAAAGAAATAGTATCAAGAGTCAACTGAGAAGGACATTTCAAATTTAAAACAAAACAGTGAAACAAAAAAAAAAAAACCCACTTCCACTCAGTAAAGAAAACAACCAGCTGAATGAAAAAAAATTACAGAATTGGCAAATATTTATCAGCTATTTCTCAGAGCCCTAGTATCTAGAATATATATTTTAAAACCTCAAAAAAATAGACACAGAAAAAGACAATAAAAGATGAGCAGCTGAAAAGAATACATGCTTCTCAGAAGTACAAATGGTCAATAAATACATACATAAGTGTTTAAAATTGCTGGTAAAATGCAAATTAAACCAGCACCAAGATTCTACCTTTCTCCAGAAAGCTGGATTATCATCAAGAAATCAAATTATAACAAATGTACTTGAGGCTGTGGGGAAAAATATCACTTGTGGCAGGAATGTAAACAAGCATAATCATTATGGAAGTCAGTAGGGAGATTCCTCAAAAAAGAAATATAGATACTTTGCAAAAGGGAAGGGGACAAAGAGATAGAGGCAGGATGGAGGGGAGGAGAGGGAAAGTGGACAAAAAATTAAGATGTCTTAGTTACTTTTCTGTCATTGCTGGGGCAAAATACCTGACACCCAAAATGAAAGAAGGAAAGGTAATTTAACTCATTGTATAGAGGTTTATCAGTTCATAATTATCTGGCTCCAAGGCAGGGTGGTATGACACTGAGGCAACACTTCAAGGTGGCAGCCAGCAGAAACAGCCAGAGCTAAGGGGAAGAGGGACAAGCCTCTTCTCCTCCCTTATATTGTAAGCAGGCTACCTCACCAAGGGCAGGTGTAGCACTCACACCACCTCTGTGCCCTCCTCTTGCACAGGTTGAGGATATTTAAAAAGGAAGGATCCTGGCTCCTTGCTAAGTCCATTAGTGAAATTTCTAAACTTCTCAAATTGACACAATGTATCAATCATAACAATCCTTGTGAATTTGGCAGGCAGACACATTTCTTTAAATCAGTCTCCAGATACACAGACATGCTTCTACTTGAAATTTCACAACATGAATATAACACAGTTTAAGAATCCATAAAGACCAACATTAAGTCTATCAAGATTACATTACATTAGAATCATAACATTTTGCTCTATACCCCCAAAGACTCATACACATTCCTTTATACAAAAAGTGTTTAGTCATCTGGAAGAATTACCAAAGTCTTAACAGTTACAACATTGCTGAAATGTTCAAGTCCAGATATCCTCCGAGATGTAAAGCAAACCTTAGCGACAAGCCCCTTTACAAATGCAGAGTTAAAACTTCAAACCTGCACTGGCAAAGGTAAACATTCCCATTCCAAAAGGTGCAAATGGGGATACAAAGCACTGGGTCCAAAGCAAGTACAAAAATTCAGCAGGGCAAATGTTAAGTCCTGTAGTCCCACATCCAGCATCTGAAGCAATCTGTGGCAAACTGTGAACTCCAAAGGGCTTGTGTGGTTCACCTCTATGGCACTTCTGGTGGTTGTAGCTCCCACAGCTTCTCTCTTAGGCCTGTTTTGCTCTCTCCCTACAGGTTTCCTTAGATGATCCACATTCCTGGCTTTATCAAACTTCTGGGGTCTTCCCTGCACCTTTGGCTTCATGGACACATCTTCATATATTGCCTTTGGGGGACACACTTCCTGGCCTCTCCGGCTTTCTACAATTGAGGGGGAAGCTTTTTTAACCTCAGAACTGTTATATTCTGTATGCACCTAAAACCAGTACCACATAGATTGTGTCAAGGTCTGCTGTCATTTAAAGCAGTAGCCAGGCTGACTTCTCTCGTGGTTGTAGGTGTTGAATACCTGTGGTGTTGAGCAATGTGAACCTGATTGTAAGGAACCAATTCTCTATGCTGCTGCCATTCTGAAATCTAATGTGACCGGAACAACCATAATAGAATGTGTTGCTCTGTAACTATTGCCTTAAAGCAGTCATTCACTTTTGCAGTTTGAGGCTGCAAAGATTCCAGACTTGCTGCTTTTTGTGATTCCTTCAGGCTATCTTTTCTATTCTTCTTTTCTTTCTCAGCAATTACAACTTCCTCAGCCATATCTTTGCAGTCTTTAATGAAGACTGCTTTAATGAAGCTTCCTTTCTGGCCAAACTCATAATGTTTCAAGTCATCGTGATGGGCTTTTTGCTCTTGATTTGCAACACAAATCTTGCTAAAACCACTAATACTCACCATGCCACAGCCTCAACATCCAACTGCTTTGATATTTCTTCTGACAGATTAATTAGTCCACCATCCTTAACCTTAGTCTCAGAAAGTCTCTGGACATGAGCAAGACACAGACAAGATTTTTGCCAAGTCATAACATATTGTCTGGAGTCCAACAACCAATGAAGTCCTTCTCAGTAGAAACTTCCCAAGCCTGGTCTTTACTCGTTTGCTGGTCTTCTCAGCTCTGACCAGAATCTCCCACACAGAACAGCTTAAGCCATTCCAGCTCCACACTGTCAGGTGACATCTCTGGACTTTTCCAAACTCTCCCCACCAGTGATTCCCAAAGGCTCTGGAATCACATATTCAAGTATAGTCATAGCAACAACCTCACTCCATTGTACCAAATTCTGTCTTGGTTACTTTTCTCTCCTTGCTGGAACAAAATAACTCACACTCAAAATGAAGGATAGGAAGACTTGTTTAGCTCACTGTTTATGGAGGTTTCAGTCCATAATTAGCTGGCTCCAAATAGCGTGGCATGGCGCCAGGGCAACACTTCAAGGCAGCAGCCAAAAAAAGCATGCAGAGAAAAAATGAGGAGAACAAGCCTCTCGTCCTCCCTTATATTGTAAGCAGACTACTCCCTTCAAAGAAGTGGTAACACTCACAGCACTCTGTGCCCTCCTCTTTCACAGGCTGAGTATATTTACAAAGTAATGATCTTAGCTCACTGCTGAGTCTCTCTGTGAAATGTACCAACAATGCATCAACTATAACAACTACTAAATCCAGTCAGCCTTTATCGGCTCAACCAGTTGCATAGATGTCTGACTCAGGTCAGTCTGGCCAGATCCCACTTCACTATCTGTACTTTGCCTCCTAAAACCATGCTCCATACAAAAACTATCATATTTCAAGGACTTTCTACCCAGAAACAAGCAATGACTAATTTAACCCAATGATAACCAATCATGCTGTTAAACTTCTATTCTTCCTGCTTGCAAAACCTATATAAGATAAACCCAAAACTGACTCTGGCATAATGATTTGGAACAGGTTCCCAATAATCCACTGGTGCAAAGCAAATTACCTTTCAACTGTTTGATGCAGACTACCTTCCTTTTGATTAGGTATCAGTTCTTCAATAACCCTTTAAATGGTAGTGTTTAATTGATTTCACTGATTAATTCTTGTCAAGTAACGCACCATGTACTTACCATGGAATCAGTGTTCCCTGCCGGCTGCAGTTCTCAGCAAGGCGCTCCTGCTCACCACATCCTATGAAAGGCCACCAGCATTTGTGTGCAGGATACTGAGTGTTCCATGCACAGCACTCCAGTTGCATGTAGGTGCAATGAGCAATGTTGTTGTTTTGTTGTTATTTTCTGTCTTGAACTAATCTTTCTTCTCAGAGTCCTTTCACCTGCTTGAGCTGAGATAGGATACAGGTGTGTGCATGTATGCATAGTGTTTTATTCTCTCCTTTTCTGATTTCGACTTCTTAATGGATTTCCTATTTCAATATATATCACTTTGCTGCACCTAGCTGAGATGATAGTGTTATTGTGAGTCTCTTTGAACTGCCAGGCTGTCACTAAAAGGGCTGCTCTCTCATTCAATCTCCTCCTTTCTGAAGATGGCAGGTCCATAGGGTCTGGAATGGGGCTTGGTTCTGTGACCCAAGATTAGTCAGGTTTTCCTGTACATGCCTTCTCAAACCGACAGAAGGTATCTAACGTAACAGATGTGGTAGGTACACGTACCAAGTCCCTGTGATAAATGTAATCATTAGATCTGGAAAATATGTACCAATAAAAGAAAAACAGAGAAAAAACCCACATAAGGCTGAGTGTTCTTCAGCACACAACGTTTCAGCAGGTAAAAAATTTTGATAGCCCTGAGACTGGCCCCCAGAATCCCTGCGTCAGGCAGGCACATGCAGCCTGATGTGCCCAGTATAAGAACTGAACTTTCTGGTGAAACCCAGCATAAAACCTTCATCTAGCATTTTGGTCCCAGCTGTAGATCTAAATACACTTTTTTTTTTTTTTTTTTGGTACTGGGAATTGAACTCACGACCTCATGCTTGCCAGGTAAGCACTTAAACAACTGAGCTAAATCCCCAGCCCACTAAATGCACTTTTTAAAACAAAATGCCCCAGTGTTGGTAGAGATTCTCATGATTAAAACTATTTGCTATATTTGGGCACAGTGGCTGAGATAAGTAGATTTTCATGAGATCAAGTCCAGCCCTGCCTACATAGTAAGACTCTGTCCAAAAAAACAAAAACAAAAAACAAACAAACAAAAAGAATAGTATGCATAGTGTAAATTGGCCTATTAATAAAGTAGGCCAACGAAGTATTTTACCAGCATAAGTTCACTATAGTACAGTATAGAAAATATGCACTGTAGTACATATTTTCAACAGCATGATGTTCTCTCCAATTGTTTATTGACTTCCAGTCTGTAAACAATGTTGGGAACAGTTACCTATGAAACTGCCTAACCATCTCAGATGCCTACAGTTTCACAAGTGCAAGAGAGGGACCCCCATACCTAAAGTGCTTGATGTACAGGTGAGTGCAACTAGTAGAACAAAAGTGCCTGTATTACCAGTGCAGAACAACTCACCACTATCTGGTATGAAATGGGAGAAAATCAGATGAACAAATAGGCAGAGCTGTTCTGGCTGGTGATAATTGGTGGACCCTATACATTGGCTGCTTATACTGATAGTGTATTAATGAACCAATGCTCTATAATATGGATAATACAAGGAAACTGGAATAATGTCCAGTTTCCAGGAAACATGACATAGCAACAAAATAGGAATAGTTACATAAACCAGGGCAAAGTTTATTCTATATTATGTATTTGTGCATGTTAAAAACTTTGTCCCCAAAAGTACAGAACTGGATGTTTT
>PVJX010050038.1:0-10834 GCA_004027295.1 Dolichotis patagonum | reverse complement strand
ACACACCACACACACCACATGCACACACTACACACACCACACACACTGCACACACTGCACACCACACACACCAAACACCACACACACAGCACACCACATGCAAACACTACACACCACACACACCACATGCACACACTACACACACCACACACACTGCACACCATATACACACACCACACACACTACACACAGCACTGCACCTACACACATCACACACTACGCACAGTGCACAGCTCATACACACACTACACACAACACACAGCGCACACCACATGCAAACACTACACACCACACACACTACATGCACACACTACACACACCACACACTGCACACCACATACACACACCACACACACTACACATAGCACTGCACCTACACACATCACACACTACACACAGTGCACAGCTCATACACACACTACACACCACACATACTGCACACCACATACACACACCACACACCACATACACTGCACACATTACACACACCGCACACACCACACAGCATGTACACACACTATAGACACCACACACACTGCACAGCACATACACACACCACACAGACCACACACATACCATACACATCATACTCATGACACAAAAGATATACGCGCACTACACTCACTATACACATCACACATACACCATACACATCAGACACACAGTACACACAGCCACACATACCACACAGCACATACACACACCACACACACAAAACATACACCCTATACATACCAAACACATCATACACAGTACACACTCTACACACACAGCACACAACATACACACACAACATACACACAATACATAAAACACACCACCCACAAAATACACAGTACACACACCACATACACAAACTACATACACCACACACATCACACATACCACATACACAAACTACACACACCACATACACACACTACATAGACAAACTACACACACCACACACAGCCCACACCACATGCACACACCACACAGCACATACACACAACACACACATCACATACACACTACATACACCACAAATATCAGACACACTATACACACCACATATGAATACAACAATTAGACACACTACACACACCACATACCACCTACACACACAACCACACATACATCACACATAAAACACAAAACACATACACACACTACACACAACAAAAGAACAACACACACACACCCCAAACACTGTGCACAACACATACACACACCACTCACAAAACAAACAATATACAAACTACACACAAGCACACCACATACACACTAAAAACAACACAACCCACATGCACACACTACACACACATACCACACACACCACACTCACATCACACATGCAACACACACACCACACACTACACACATACTATACACACCACACAAACTACACACAACACATACATCACACACACACACACACACACACACACACACGTGCACAAACCCACAGCTTTTCATGCCTTACCATAAATATGCCTGCAGACCTACATCTGGGGCTCTGTTTAATCTATAGTCAGGTTTTCACTAGACATCCTACCTCATCCCCCATGTCATTCAAATGAAAAATGCTCTACAAACTAAACCAATCATAGACTACAGCAATTATGTGAGACGGTGCTCTTCTTTTTCCACTGATAGCGAATCATGAAAATGTGAAAGTCGTTCAGGGACTAGGAGTGTGGACTGGACAGGAAGCCCCTTCTCGAAGATGATTTTTGCAAGACTACTGGCATGTTCTCTTCTTTAAATTGATAACTTTCTTTTCATTTTTGAGGCATTCTAAGCTACAGGAGGAACATGTATACATGTAAGTATGTATGTATGTATGTATGTATGTGCATTGCATTGCTAGGGATATACCACATGGGTGCCTTGTGCCCTACAACTGAGGCTAATTACAGTTAATGCTAAACCTTTTATCAGAATTTCATCACCTTCATAAATATCTGTAATAAATTCAGAAATCTGAAGAAATGTTTGGAAATTTTGGAAGTTACTAGCATCAAAATGAAGATCATGTTGAGCGGACAACTTGTGTGTCTGATTCTATATTATACACTTTTGTCAGATTAATGTCTCAGCCCCATGGAAAGGGCCAGAAGAAACAAAAGTGTATCAGTGATGGTGACACATGGGACCAAAGCCTCAATAAAAATTCAATAAAGGGAGATTCAATAAAAGGAAGGCCTTCGTCCTGCCAACCCTGGTTCTGTCCACTCAAATAAAAACTTGTGCCTTCACCGCAATCTCCCTGCTGTCTTGGCTCCCTCAGCACTGCACAATCACCAGATCTGAAGCATCCGGCTGCAGGTCTAGAGGTTCCCAGCCAGGAAGGGCAGTGAGAGGATGGAGAAATAAAGGTGAGAGAGAGAAAGGTGGGGTCAGGTGGAGCCTTCTCTCTGGCTGGAAGGAAAAGAACTGCTCACCACTTAGCATGTTTATTCACACTCTCAGGAGGATGATATCAATTTCAACCCACCTGCCCAGCACATTGTGTGCCTGGCTTGCTTGGCCCCCTTGCCATCTCAGAGCTGGAACAGCTTGTTTATATGGCTAACCTCAGGCTCTCCATGTTCCCAGGGCTGATTTTGCTTTAGACCCACAGGTATGATCCATCTCCAGCTTCAGCCACTCCCCACGTGGTTCTAGAATTGAGAATCTCCCAGGATTCTCCCCTGCAGATGCTTCAGTAGAATGTACAGAGCAAGTCAGGGTGATCCAGGTGAGGGCGCTCTCAGCAATGCCCTGGGGTGCCTGACAGAGGCTGATCCCTTCTCTGGCCTGAGAGCTGGACTGGATCATTCATACAGCTCAAACTCTTCTTCACTGATGCCAGGCTGCTCTGTTTCCTGCTCACTGAGCCCAGAAAGAACATGAGAAACAATGCATTACCATAAGTGGGAAGCTGAAATCACAGATTCTAACCAAACTCTCCCAAACCCACGCTTCCTCCCAGTATGCTGATTTGTCCCAGACCGGCGGATCATGGGACTGACACAGGATTGGTCCTAGCATTTCAGAGCTAACTTTGCCGTCTCACTCTGCTCACTGGGTTCTTTCTATCTATTGTCCATGAAAGTATGATCACAACTGAACTCCTGCAGTTCTAAATTCCATGTTACATGGAAAAAATCCTCAAACCCAAAGAACCTGCATCTGGTGAGATCAGGAAGGAAATACACAAAGGCAGGTGGCATAAATTTGAGTGAGGAAGTTGGCTTCCCGACACAGACTTCCTCATACTTTATCTCTCAATGTACAACTTGTCACCATACAAAATAAAAGCATGACAAGAAAAGAATATTGTTCTCTTTTTTATTATTAAAGAGAAAAAAACCAAAACCAAAAAAACAGAATAAAGAATAAACAGAATAAATAACAATACAGAATTCCAAGGAAAAAAGGAAAACAACAAAAAACACTAAGAAATAATTACGTGATAAATTACATACTGATGTCTTGGAAGTAGTTGTTCAAATTACAAAATCAAAACATACAAAGTAGGCATTCAAACAGTGAGATTGTTAACAGTTCTGCTCCACGATCTAACAAAAACAGTAACATGGTCATCCATTTCACACACTTAAACATACATGCAATTATATCAAAAGGGTAAAATTAAACACAACAAAACAGAACAAAGTGGAACACAAGAAAGCAATGTAAGAGACATAAATTTCAAAGCAAGACAATCGGAGATAGTCACTATCTATCATATTGACTCTTGTTTTCTTCCAAATAGTTGTCCTATTCTTCACATACAGGGAATTCACACAGAACAACATAGTATGGAACTGATCTGAACAGGATGAGGAAGGTGTTTCAGGTCTTCAAGACCAGTCAATAGGGGAAGCGTAGAATGGCTGTCATAGTGTCTCTCATTCTCTTCAAAGGAGCTGTCCATATCTTTATGTATGTTGAACTTAAACAAAACAAAACAGGCTAAAATCACTCTAACAAAGAATGATAGGATTGCTGGATTTCACATCGTGACGTTATGGAATCAGCACTGGGTATTGTAGTGTCTCTTTTTCTTCAAAGAAGTTGTTCATTTCATCATGCATTATATAATTGGTTCTCATAAACTGTTTATAAGCTCTACACATGCATGAGACTCTACATGTATATCTTTCCTTTCTGTATTACAGGGAAAAACAAAACAAAGCAAGATAAAACAAAACAACTCCTAGAAAAGCATGAAGTAAAAAAGTCATATAAAACCACAATACAACATGATCTACAATGGTTACCATGATGTCTCAGCAGTATATAACAACACAAATAGAAACGAAGCATTGGAGACATTATAAGACTTCAAAAGCAGGCAATAATCAAAGCAGAGTGGGTATCTTAGTGAATCTTGTCATCTTCAGTGTAGTTGCCTATACTCTTAGACTTGATGCTATCAATCATAGCAGATTTGAATAAAATCAGTCAATACAAGATAGCACTCTAACAAACCAGATTCAAAAAAGATCAGTCATAATAAGACAGTGTAAGTTATACAGGGCTTCAGATTAAGTTGATAGAAAATTAAGGATGATTACCACAATATGTCCTGCTATTTTTGGGATAGCTGACCGTGCCCTCAAATCTAGTATAAGTAGACAAACTGGAACAGCATGTAATCCATCTAAGCAGAGTGGTGAGAATAACGTAGATTTTCAATCTTGTTACCCTATTCACAATATCCTCTGCCTTCCTTTTTTAGACAATTCCTCCCCTTTCACTCCCATAGGGGGCACTGCATGTTTTGGGTTCCACTAACTCCCTCAGCTTTTAGATTTTGGAGAAGCAACCTGCTATTTATTCTAACTGGTTCTGAACATTCTGGCTCCTGGGCTTGATCTTGAATTGTATTCCTTTACCTATAAGAGTCTCAAGATTTTCCTTTGTTATAGCTGAGTAATTCTCTACTGCACAAAAGTATCCTGTCTTTTCAACCTATCTACAGGTGCTGGTTGAGTTGCCCTTATTTCTCTCTGGTTCCTTGTCACATAGAGCATTGTTTTCTCATATTTGACTTTGTGCCCATAAACCCTCTTTCAGGTTAATTATGTTTCCAATATGGAGCATCTCGATGGACCCTATCTCCTGATCTACTCTACCTGTGTTTCTTTTTGTTAGTATATCAAGGCCACCTATGTTACAGATTACAGCCAACCTTCTCTGCCTCGTTTCTGCTATTCTAATTTTCTGCCATTGCTTGTCTATTTTTCTCTTTCATTCCACAGTCTGCCCTGTTCAGGAGCCTCTATGCCACTGTTCTTGAAATCCTCATATGCTTTTTTTCTCTCTCTAGAATGTCCTTCAGCATTTTTTGTAGGGTTGGATGAGTGGTCACAAATTCTCCCAGTTCCTCTTTGTCATGGAAGGGTCTTGCTTCTCCATTAATTTCTAGAGAGAGTTCCACAGGATACATCAATCTGGGCTGGAGGTTGTTTTCTTTCAGGGCTTAAATTACTTTGCTCCAAGCTCTTCTTGATTTGATGGTCTATGTCGAGAAGTCTGCCGTGATTTTGATGGGTTTTCCTTTATAGGTGATCTGTTTCTTTTCTCTCATGGCTTTTAATATTCTGTTCTTGTGATGAATTTCTGGGATCTTGATTATTATGTGTCTAGGTGTAGCTTTGTTTTGGTTGTAGGTGGCTGGAGTTATGTATGCTTCATACATCTGCATATAATTTCCTTTTTCTATTCTTGGGAAGTTTTCCTTAATAATTTCTGTGAATAACCTTTGCAATTCCTTTGTTTTGACTCCTGCTTCTTCATTCACATGTTTTATTCTTAAGTTATAGATCCTCTTGTCATCTTCTAGCCTTTGTATTGTTATTGCCTGTTTCCTTGTTATTTTTAAGAGATCTTTCCTTTCATGATCACACATTGCAAGTCTGTCTTCAAGTTCTGATAGTCTATCCTTAGTTTCCTTCAAGCAGTTTTGGCAGCTTTCAATGGATTTTTTAGTTTCCTGGTAATCTTTTTGAATCTGCTTCATGTATTCTAGGTTTTCTTTATATTCTTCCTTGAATGTTTCTCTCTTTTTCTGTTCCTCCATTCTTCCATCTGTGTCTTCTTGAGAGGTGCATAGCCTTTCTTTTATTAATCTACTTATAAAGAATATAGTTCTTTAATAGATAAAATTGCATAGAATATGATAGCACTATTATACAAAAGAGAAAGTGAGAAAATAAAATAATTTGACTGCCTGAAACAAGCAGGCTAAGTTCCTTATTGAAAGTCACAAAGAAAATCGGAATTCTGAAGAATAATTGTAGTAGAGGACCAGAGTGATAGGTACAATGTAACCCCAGCCTCAGTCACTTCTCTGTGGTGAGCCAAGAACACCTATGACTCAGCACGTTAAATTACCCATAGTATGCTGTTCCCTCCTCACAGATTGGCAGCTTCTCTTCTTGCAACATACTAACTTCCTCACAGTAATGTTCTCACCTGAACTCATGATGTTTTGACTTATGGTAAAATCTGCTGGCTTGAGAGATGCATAGGTTAGAGTGAAACATGTACGTGAGTGTGTCCAAGTGAGCCAGAGTCAGCACCTTAGAGGTAACCTCTGGTTCCCAACCCCTTCCTCTCACCACATTCCCTCCTGAAGAATTCCCACTGAATTCTCAAGACTGGCTACTGCAAGCCTGAACTTACTAATATGCAAGGGCAATGGCAAAGGTCCATGTTTCACAGGAAAACAAGACTCCTTTTATTCCTTTTTGTTTCTTCTAGGTACAAGCTTAATGGTTGATGCCAATCATGTACACTGTTGGTCTTTCCTCCTTAGGCTGTGGCCCACATGCCACAAACACTGAGGGCTTTGCTAATCTACTAGGTAGCCCTTAAGTTAGTCAAGTGCACATATCACAGTTAATGACCCTTTCTCCATGCTTGCCCTTCACAGATACTCTTCGGGTGTGCAAATTGTAGCCTGACTCCAGCAAATACTCATATTTAAAAGCAACTATTTTTCAGTGAAATCCTATGGCATTCAGAGTCAGGATCTCAGAAAGAAACAACCCCCAAAACTATCTGTACACATGACAGCTTTGCAATGCTCTGAAGCTTGTCATGGTGAACACTCCTTGCAACTGCATATAAATTGAAAACCTAGAAATAATTTTTTCCTAGTGAGTAATGGAGATGCTAAAACTCATATCACATGACCACATTTGTAGAAAAAAGAAAGAAATATGAATTGTCCACTTTTTCCTATGCATTGGTGACTCCCTCACCATTCCACATGAATATCGCCACAATCTGCTCTGTGCCTAAGAATTTACATGTTGTTTATTTTTAAAAAGTATTTCTTTCCTCTCATGCCTCTGCTGAGACAGTAATTTCTGTGCTATATTCTAATCATGTTCCTCTTTTTCAAAAACTGTAACTGTCTTAAGTTTGAATCATCCTTAGGCTGAATCATATAACTGAACTCAAATTATTTAATTGAATCTGTGTTACAGGACCATAATGATATTTAAGTGATATACTAGGATCCAACTTGTTTTGGCTATTATTAATGCACAATCAGACCACATGAACTAAAAGAACACACATAGAAAGCAACATTATTTGGCCACATTCTAGAGATTATTATATACATGTTGAGAAGTCTCCTGAAATCTCTGAAGGGAAGAAGAAATGAGAAAATTTAAAAAGGAAAAATGAGAAAACAATAGTAGTAAAGTTAATGGGGAGAGTAAGGAGAAAGAACAGAAGGAGAGATAGAAGGAAGAAATACAGAAACCAAAGATCCCTATGAACTACACTTCTGCCAACAAAACTCAGAGGTAGGGGTTTAAGGCTGAGGCTTTCCATGGTGCCTTTCAGGTCCTCATCCCTGCGGATGAGTATGATGAGGCTGGGGCTACACCAGACCCTTGAGAGAGCCTTGACTTCCAAACTTGGGATGGAAGTACATTGCAAAGGAAGAGCCAGAGTGTTGATGACCACTACAACCGGAAAAGGCCAACTGCTGTACCTCAGCAGAGGGTATTGTTAACATGGAGACTACAATGAAGATATTAGAACATACAAATAAAATTATCCAGCTAATCCAATCAAATGTAGAATCAGAGAGATTTCTTTTCCTTACAATTGAACTTCATGTGACACAGAAAATCTTGGGTTACATTAGACTCACGTAAGCCAAGGTGGAGCTTCCTGTTAAGGGGCTGTGGGTGGAGAATCACGTGCCCCAATCCCCTTGCCTGATTGCTCCCACCCACCCGAAGCACCTGGATGATGTTGAGGAAGGCCAGCAAGCTTGTATTGTTGGGTTGATTATGCTGACCTGGGGCCAGAGGTCTGAGCATCTCTTGGGAGGATGACCGTATGCAAGATAGCAAATATGGGGGATTTCCTTCTCTCTTCTCTTGAAGGCAAATTTTGTTTTCACTGTTTTGCTTTGTTCTGATTAATTGTTTTGCTCTATTCAATATTCTGTTTTGATAAGTTTTATAATGTTCTGTTTTTGGTTTGGTTTTGCTACACCTGATTGACTAGACAACTATTTTGAAGATAACAAGATATTCTGTGGTACCTATTACTGTTATCCCAGTATCCTGCTCTAAAGTTCTGTACAGTTTCACTGTATTGTCTTGATTGGCTTTGTTCTGTCCTCTTTTTTTGTATTTTACTACATTCAAAATTTTAAAAAAGCAAGGTTGAAAAACTGCTGTGATCACCACAGTGCTATAACTGAAATTGTGAAATACACTGGGACAAAGCCCCACGATAGGCACATTCACAAGGAATGCCATGCATGCCATGGCACAAAGGCATGGAAAGGGACAGAATGGACTTAACCCACACCCACAAGGAAAGGCTGTGCAGCAAATGCTGGAGAGAAAAGTGTGATCAGATTATGCCACACACATGAAAGAGCAGTGGGAGCACAGCAGAGTACTATCATGTATGATCATGCTGAGCACAATCTTAAAGACACAGAAAGCACAAAACTATGACACATGTTTGTGCATAGCCTTTGTTCACTCTAGAGTGTACCCTAGAGAGGACCAAAAATATGAGTCAAAAGATTCCTAGTATAAATTTACCTCCCAGTGGCTTTTCAAGCGATTCTTTACAGACTACCCAGCCATGGAACAGATAAATCACAAGGCAAAGAATAAGAGGGGTGATTGGGGGCCACCATGGGAAAATGAAGACGTCATCATAGGAACTGTGACCAAATGCAATAGCTCTGATCAGCCATTACCATCACCACAGTGCAGTATCAAAGGATGAGGTGCTGAGCCATATAGCAACTATAAGATAAAATTATTCTAAAATGCAAACAGAGTACCAGGATTCAGGTTACCAAACAAAATATGGGGCAAAATTAATAACAAACAGTTGAAAATTTGAGAACTTTTTTTATTTCTACAAGTAATAAAGAAATACCTAGAAAATCAAACAACAGATTGCATTAAAAAAGGATCTTCACAAATGTGAATATGGTTTATCAGTAAATAATGTACAGAAGAGCTTATATAGTAAAGTAGAAAATGAAGTCATAAAATCACATTAAAAATTAGGCATAAAAAAGAAAACAAGCACTTGAGTTTGGTTGTGAATCAAATTGGAAAAAGACCAGTGTGGCCTGTTAAGGAAACTACAACCAGCACTCACTGCTGCCTTTAGTTTGGATGGTGTAAATTATGATGTATCGGGGACTTGTCTTAACCCCAGTCTCCTAAAATGTGCTATGGTAAAGCATTAAATTAAAAGAGACCATGTAATAAGGCTCTTATTACATGGTCTCATGTGGGGAGTGTAGGAAGGTCCAAATCCTCTGGGAGTTAATATTATGAATTTTCCAAATGACAGAATTTATTGGATTTCCAAACAAAGCAAGGAGATACTGAGGTAAGGCAGGAAGTGAGCAGGATCTCGAGAAGTTAGCTCAAAGACTTCCCCATGCAGTAAACTTTTCCCATTAAGCAAACTGCCTTATCTCTAAAGCTGACATTCACAGAATAAGCTAAATGGCTGCAGCTGCAGCACAGCATTACCTTTTTTGCAGAGACTGTTAACATGAGATATTCAGCACAGTCAGAGTTCCATTCCTGGTAAGCAGCAAAAGGCAAAACAGGCCAGGCCCCAATGGTGATGTAAATGCATGAAGTGTGCACCACCAAACATGAGCATCTGTGGCATTTTCTCAAATCTCTCTCTAGGGCAGCAAGAAAGAGAGTGAATCCAGCAGCACTGCACTAGATGAGCCTGCTTTGCAGTAATCATGGGCAGAGAGTGAAGTAGTCTGTGAGGCCAGGAGGAGCTCAGACTCTGGAGCTGACTCCGGGGCAGACACGGGGAACCCCAGTCCACTCTAGTGGATTCCTGCTGCTTCCATCCAGACCTCATGCTCATCTCCCCATCCTCTTGGGCAAATAAGCAGGACCTGTCAATTACAAGATCTTAGGGCAAGGGGCTGGGGATTTAGCTCAGTGGCATAAGTGCCTCTATGGCAAGTGCAAGATCATGAGTTCGATCTCTGGTACCAAAAAACAAAAGCCAAAAAAACAAAAACAGAAACAAAAAATAACATTACCATTGTAGGTTTCAGGGGCTTCCAGAGTGTTCTATTCAGCTTGCAGCTACCATAATCTAGCCATTTGAACACTAGCAATATGCTCAGTGTTCAAATTTTGACTCAAGACACATAGAGAACCCTCTGGCATTGACTCATTAGATTGGACAGTTAATAAAGCTCTTGTGATTGGCTCTTATTTCATTTCCCCCTTCTGATCTGAGAGTTAAAAACAAATCCCTAATTCCATGAGTGAAATCAAATGACCAACTGACCCATAAGAGGTATAAATCAGTGTGT
>PVJX010050037.1:0-10833 GCA_004027295.1 Dolichotis patagonum | reverse complement strand
CACCAAGAGAGGAATTATGGAAATATCACCTTTCACAATAACATCTAAAAAAATGAAATACTTAGGAATCAATCTAACTAAAAATGTAAAAGTGTTATACACTTAAAATGATACTATGCTACAAAAGGAGATTGAAGAGGATATTAGAAAATGGAAGGATATTCCTTACTCTTGGCTAGTAAGAACCAACATTGTGAAAGTGGCCATACTCCCAAAACTTTTATACAGATTGAATGCATTCCCAATCAAAATACCATCAATATACCTCACAGATCTAGAGAAAACACTCCTAAAATTCATTTGGAAACAGAAGAAACTTAAAATAGCAAAGGCAATACTGGGTAATAAAGACAAGGCAGGAGGAATCTCAAATCCTGACTTAAAACTGTACTACAAAGCCACAGTGATAAAATTAGCATGGTACTGGAAATAAATAAACCTGAGGATTTATTGAATGGATTAGAAGATGCAAATATAAGTACAAAGACACTCAGCCACCTGATATTTCACAAAGTTGCTAAATATGTTCATTGGAGGATGGATAGCCTCTTTAATAAATGGTGTTGTAAAAATTGGCTCTCTATATGCAGAAGGCTGAAACTATACCACCATGCACAAAACTAAAGTCTACATGGGTCAAAGACCTAAATATTAAAACAGAAACACTAAATCTACTGGAAGATTGGGTATATAGAAGTCCCGGAGACATAGGAGTAGGCAGAGAATTTATGAAAAAAATGCAAACTGCATGGGAAATGCTTCAGAGAATCAACAACTGGAATCTCCTACTATTGAAAAGTTTCTGCACTTCAAGGAGATCACCAGCAGAGTGAAAAGAAAACCCACAGAATGGGAAAGAATTTTAGCCTGCAACCCTCAGACAAAGGAATTATATCAAGAGCATACAAAGGATTAAAAAACATCAAGCCACCCAATTTCAAAGACTCTGTCCAAAAATGGGCAGCTGAAATGAACACTCAGTTCTCAGATGCAGATATACAAATGGCAAATAAGTACATGAGGAAATGTTCACCATCACTGGTCATTCAAGAAATGCAAATTTAAACAACATTGTGATTTCATTCACCCCGGAAAGATTAGCTGCCATCAAGAAATCAACTGATGACATATGTTGGTGAGGTTGTGGGGAAAAAGGAACATTGCTCCCCTGTTGGTGGGAGTTTAGACTGGTGCAACCACTATGGAAATCAGTATGGAGAATTCTCAGAAGACTAGGATTGGAAGGTCCATTCAACCCAGCTATTCCCCTGCTGGGTATTTTCCCAGAAGAACTGAAAAGTTCATATCACAGTGATATATGTGCACCCATGTTCATAGCAGCACAATTTGTAATAGCTAAATCTTGGAAACAACCAAGATGCCCATCAACCACAGAGTGGATGAAAAAGATGTGGCATTTTTATACAGTGAAGTTTTACTCAGCTATGAAGTATGATCTTGAGGCCTTCATAGGTAAATGGAGACAACTTGAATCTATCCCCATTAGTGAAATAAATAAGAACCTTATTTATAAATATCACATTATGTCTCTAGTGTAAAAACTAATAAGAACTGTAGGAGTAATAAACCCCAAAATGTGTAATCACTACTGTAAAAAAGAGAGGAAAAGAAAGTACTCTAAAGGATATAATTGCTGTATGTTTAAGTGTGTAAGATGAATGACCATATCACCGTTTTTGTTAGATCATGGAACAGAACTGTTAACAGTCTCATTGCTTGAATGTGTACTTTGTATGTTTTAATTTTGTAACTTAAATATTTTCAAGATGACAGTATGTAAGTTATCAAGTATTGGCTTTTTGGTATTTTCTATTCTTTCCTTTTTTTCCTTGGAATTTTGTATTATTGCTACCCTTTTTTCTATTTTCTTTGTTTTGTTTTTAAATAAAATTAAGGAAAAATGAAACAGGATCTCACAATGTGCTGTATACAAGAGATGCAGCTGACTCAAAAGGAAACTGATAGATTAGAAATCAAAGGATGGTAAACAATGTTTCATGTGACAGGTGCCCAGAAAAAAGGCAGTGGTAGCTATTCTATTGGCAAACAATGTAAACTTCAAACCAAAAATGATCAAAAGATATCAAGAAGTTTACAAAATACTTGTTAGTGGAAAAATTCAAGAGGAAGAACTTATAATTATAAATATATATGTACCAAATATAGACACACCCAACTGTATAAGAAAAATACTAATGCATATGAAAAAGGAAAACACAGTTGTAATAGGGTACCTAAGTACCCCATTCTCACAAAAAGATAGATCAACTAAACAAAAAGTCCACAAAGAAATAACAGAACTAAATCAAACCTGTGAGTAAATCGACTTAGTGGATATTTATATTGTGTTGCACCCAACCACATCAGAATATGCAAACTTCTCAGTTTTGCATGGGATGTCATATATTAGCCCATAAAACATTTTTAAGTAAACAAAAAAAGAATTGAAATTATCTTTTGCATATTATCAGACCACAGTGCACTTAAATTGGAGATTAGTGACCAATTAAATTGCAAAACTGGCATAAATACAGGAAATTAAATAGCAATCTCCTGAACAATCAATGGGTTAAGTTGAAACTAAAGAAAAAAGAAATACCTAACATTCAGTGAAAATGCAGATACAACATACCAAAACCTGTGGGACACAATGAAAGTGATCCTAAGAGGGAAAAATGTAGCAATACATTGTTATAACAAGAAAACAAAACAAGCACAAATAAAAAAACCTAATGCTACATCTTAAGTTTCTAGAAAAATAAGAGCAAGTCAAACTCAAGTTTCATAGAAGAGAGGAAATTATAAAGATCTGAGCAGAAATTAATGCAATTGAAAGTAAAAAACACAAAGAATTAAAGTGTCAAAGAGCTGAGTTTTTGAGAGAATAAATAGAACTGATAAACATCAAGCCAACCTTATCAAGACAAAGAAAGAAAAAACTCAAAGTCATGCAATAAAGAATGAAAAGAGAGAAATTATTATAAATCCCCTGGAAATTGAAGACATAATGAATACCTAGTTTGAAAATCTTTACTGACCTATGATGCAAAACACAGAGGAAATGGACAGATTTCTAGAAGTGTATGAACTACCAAAGCTCCGTCAAGAAGATATAACAATTTTGAATAACACAATATCAGATATTGAAGTTGAAAACATGATTAAAAACTTACCAACAAAATAAAAGCCTGGGTTCTGATGCATTCATGGCTGAATTCTATAAGATATTTAAAGAATATTTACCACCAATACATCTGAACCTCTTCAATGAAATTGAAAGGGAAACAATCCTCTCTAACCCAATCATGGAGAAAGTATTACTTTAATATCAAAAGCAGAGAAATATCCAACCAAAAATGAGAACTATAGACCAAACTCATTAATGAACACTGATGCAAAGATTTTCAACAATATACTTGCAAATAGAATGCAGCACATCAACAAGAAGATTATATATCACAACCAAGTTGGATTTATTCCAGAAATATGTGGATGGTTTAGTGTACACAAATCAATAAATGTAATACACCACATCAACAGAGCGAAAAACAAAAAATGCGTGATCATCTCAATAGATGCAGAAGTTTTTGATAAAGTCAAACATTTGTTCATGATAAAAACTCTACAAAAACTCAGTATAGATGTTATGCACCTCAGTCAGATAAAGGCCATCTTTGACAAACCAACAGCCAACTTTATACTAAATGGATGAAAACCAAAATCTTTCACTCTAAAATCAGGAACAAGATAAGGATGTCCACTATCATCATTCTTATTCAATAGAGTTCTGGCAATATTATACAGAGTAATAAGACAAGAGATAGAAACAAATGGAATTAAGATAGGAAAATAAGAAGTTAAATTATCACTATTTGCAGATAACATGATATTCTACATAGAAGACCCCAAAAACCCCATTGAAAGACTACTATAGATAACAAACAAATTCAGCTGTATAGCTGGCTACAAAGTCAATGCTCAAAAATCAGTATCATTCCTGAACAAAAACAAAGCTAACTGAGAGAGAAATTATGGAAATATTGCCTTTCAAAATAGCATTTAAAAAATGAAATACTTAGGAATCAACCTTACCAAAAGTGTAAAAGATATATATGTTGAAACTTATTCTACTCTCAAAAAATGACAATGAAGAGGATATTAGAAATTGGAAGGCTATTTTTTGCTATTCGTTAGGAAGAACCAACATTGTGAAAATGGTCACACTCCCAAAACTGTTATACAGGTTTAATGCAATTCCAATCAAAATATCAGCAACATACATTATGGATCTAGAGAAAAATTTCCTAAAATTCACTTGGAAACTGAAGATACCTGGAATAGCAAAGGCTATTCTGGGTAACCTAGCCAAGACAGGAGGCATCCCAATTCCTACCTTGAAATTATATTACAAAGCTAAAGTGATAAAATCAGCATGGTACTGGCAAGGAAATAGATCTGCCGATCAGTGGAACAGATTATCAGATGCAAGCACAACTACAAAGACTCTCTGACACTTTATATTTGACAAAAGGGATAAACATGTTCACTGGAAGAAGGATAGTTTCTTTAATAAATGGTGTTGTTAAAATTGGCTCTCCACATGCCAAAGACTGAAACTAGACCTATGCCTTTCACCATGCAATATACTAAAGTCAAAATGCATCAAATATCTAAATATTAAAAGAGAAACACTAAATCTACTGGAAGACAAAGTAGGTAGAAATTGTGGAGACATAGATGTAGGCAAAGAATTAATGAACAAATTCTATGGGAAGTACTTCAAAGAATCAACAACTGAGATCTTATCTTCTTATACAAGGGAATATTACTCAGCTATAAAAGGATGATCTTGAGGCTTTTATAGTTAAACTGAGAAAACTTGAGACTATCTTTATAAGTGAAATGAATCACACTCACATTTCTAAATATAGTCACTCTAGTATAAATATTAATAATAAATAAAGTGAAAGAATTATAAGATCCAAAATGTGCAATAGATATTGTGATAACGAAAGGGAAAGAAAGTGCTCTAAAGGATATAACTCTATGTATGTTTATGTGTGCAAAATAGATAACCAAACTAGTAATTTTCTGTTTGTTCACCAAACAAAATGGTTTGTACTGTCATTGCTTCACTGTCCACTTTTTATGGTTTGATTTTTTGACTTGAGCAACTACTTCTAAGGTAACAATATGTAATTTATCAACTACTGATTTATTACTATTTTTGAAATTGTAGAATTTCTACCCTTTTTCTGTTTTGCTTTTTTTCTCTAAATAAAAAATGCTGATGAAATTAGGCATAGAAGAACCTTACCTCAAACTGATAAAGTGCACTGTAAGTTTAATGCTAAGTAGAGAAAAAAAAAGAATTTGCTCTAAAATCATGAGCAAGCACCTTACTATCAGAACTCTTTTTCTTTACAGTAGTCAAAATTTTAGTCACACTAATCAGGAAAGAGAAAAGAATGAAAGAGGCAGGAACAGGAAAGAAAAAATATTTAACTACTCTTCTTTACAAATGATGTGATATTTTACATAGAAGAAATACAGAATTTTAGAAAACTCAGAGCTAATAAAGTATTAAGATACAAAAGATAAAAAATCAATAGTGTTTCTATCTTCAAGTTATACTGCAAAGCAAACATGAACAAAATGGTATGGTATTGGTACTAACACAGATATGTCAATATACAGATCTAAAAAGAGTATACAGGTACATCCTCATACACATTCAGCTATTTGATATTTGACAAAGGAGCTGCAGTCACATATTGGAGTAAAGATAGCCTGGTAACAAATGGTGCTGGGAATATTGGTTACTTATATGCAGAAGATCAAAGCTAGCCCCGTATTTCTCATCATGTACTAAATAAAATAAAAATGGATCAAACTTTAGAATAGAAATAATGGACCAACTAGAAGATAAAGTAATTAAAACACTTGAAGTCACAAGTGTATGTAAGGACTTCCCAGTAGAAAAATAATTGCCCAAGAAATTGTTTCAAGATGGGATTATATCAATTTAAAATGCTTCCACAGCTTCTCATCAAAATGAGAAGACAATCTAAAGAATGAAAAAAACATTTTCCTAGCACAAATATTTAGACTGCATTGAATAAAAGACCCATTTAAAAATGTGGAAGTGAAATGAATAGACACATCTCAGAGGAAGAATTTCAGATGGTCAACAAACACATTAAAATATTAATCATCTGTGGCCTTTGGAGACATACAAATTAAAGCAAAGCTAAGATTTCATTTTATATCAGAAAGAATGCCAATCATCAAGAAACCAAAGAACAAGAAATGTTTTGCCCACTGTTGCTGAGATGTTATCCAGTACAACCATTATGGAAGCGTGCAAGAGTTTTTCTCAAAGAAGCAAAATTAGGAACTATAATTTGCCCCAGATATTCCCTTTCTAAGTATCTTTCCCAAAGAAGCAAATGCATCACATTGTAGCAATGTACACTTACCAATGTTTGTAGCACCACAATTAATAAATTAGCAAAATTAATTAATTTTGCAAACAGCCTATACATCCATCAACGAAGGAAACTATAAAGGGAATGCACTATCTCTACATAATAGCATACTACTCAATAAAAATAAGGATGAATTTAAGATGCTTTTAGGAAAATACTTGTATCTGGAAAATATAAAGTTGATTGAACTAAAACACGTACACAATCTTAAATTCTGTACAGTCTATCTGATCATAGACAGGCAAAGTACACTTAAGCAGCAAAACAAAAGAGTGACAGAAGTGAAAAGGGACATAGACCTTTTGCAAATGTGTAGGGGTCCTGGTGATTGAGGGTGAGTGGGAGTTTAGAGGGGAAGGAAAGTACAAAGATATAAGATGTGTCAGATACTTGCACCAAATAACCAAAATGGTATAAACTTTTGCTGTCATAAATAAAAACAAAAGTGATATAAAAAATAAAAATGGGATGTGGGCATAGATTAGGAGGGAGAGACGTGGCTGGGAGGGAAAGGGGAAATCACAGAGAATACAGATGCATTCTGTACATGTACCTACCATGCTTCTTAAGTTGAATGTAAACCACATACAGCAAACACTTACTAATCAGAAATAAGAATACAATTGATCAACATTAATAAAATTTATCAAAATTGATAATAAAATCAATATGACAATAAAAATTACATCTTGAAAAAGTAATCAGAAAACAATCTCACTTACAGTAGCTTCAAAAAACTAAAGACCCAGGAGTTAATCTAACTCAGAATGTGAAAGTCACTTCAGGAAAAATTATAGTACTCTGAAAACAAGAGATTGAAACAGACAGTAGAAAATGAAAAGACGTGCCCTAATCAAGGAATGCAGGATCAATATTTTCAACATGGCCAACAAAAAATCTGTTGATTTTCCACAATTTTAACCAAAATACCAACAGCATTCATTGATAAACTAGAAAAATCAGTCCTGAAATTTATATGGCATGAGAAGAGAGCTAGAAGATGGAAACAAAATGTGAACAAAAGCACAGACTTGTGCAACCACTGTGGAAATCAGTATGGAGATTCCTCAAAAGACTAGGATTGGAAGTTCCATTCAGTCCAGCTACTCCCCTCTTTGGTATTTTCCCAGAAAAACTGAAAAGGTCGTATCACAGTGATATATGTGTACTCATCTTTATAGCAGCACAATTTGTAACAGCTAAATCTTGGAAACAACCAAGATGCCCATCAATTGCAGACTGGATGAAAAAGATGTGGTATTTTTATACAATGGAATATTATTCAGCTATAAAATGATTATCTTGAGTCCTTCATAAGCAAATGGAGACAACTTAAGGCTATCTTCATTAGTGAAATAAATAAGAATCATATTTATAAATACCACATTGTGTCTCTGGTGTAAAAATGTTAAG
Source organism: Dolichotis patagonum (assembly GCA_004027295.1). Taxonomy (NCBI): domain Eukaryota; kingdom Metazoa; phylum Chordata; class Mammalia; order Rodentia; family Caviidae; genus Dolichotis; species Dolichotis patagonum. The sequence goes on along the minus strand of PVJX010050037.1, from coordinate 2,911 downwards.
AACTGTAGGAATAATAAAACCCAACATATGTAATTGCTATTGTAAAAAAATAGAGGAAAAGAAAGTGCTCTAAAGAATATAAGTGCACTGGGACCTGAACCTCTCGGACACGCAGAGTGGCCTGGGCTGTTTGAATTGAAAGTCTGGGCAGACCTGCATCTCAGCGTGACTGTTTAGGACTGGTAGGCCCACCCTTCATCCACAGGGAACTGCCTGGAGACCAGCATCTGGGCCAGGTCTGTTTGGGCCCATAGCCCCGCACTTCACCCCCAGGAAGTCTCCCAGAAAGCAGCATCGCGGCCTGTCTGTTTGGGACCAGAACCTCTTGGACCCACAGAGTGGCCCGGGCTATTTGGATTGAAAGTCGGCGCAGACCTCCATCTCAGCGGGACTGTTTGGGACTGGTAGGCCCGCCCTTCATCCACAGGGAACTGCCTGGAGACCGGCATCAGGGCCAGGTCTGTTTGGGCCCGTAGCCCCACACTTCACCCCCAGGAAGTCATCCAGAAAGCAGCATTGTGGCCTGTCTCTTTGGTACCCGAACCTCTGGGACCCGCAGAGTGGCCTGGGCTGTTTGGATCGAAAGTCTGCACAGACCTGCATCTCTCGGCATGACTGTTTGGGACTGGTAGGCCCGCCCTTCATCCACAGGGAACTGCCTGGAGACCAGCATCAGGGCCAGGTCTGTTTGGGACTGTAGCCCCGCGCTTCACCCCCAGAAAGTCTCCCAGAGACCAACATCACAGCCTGTCTCTTTGGGACCTGAACCTCTGGGACCCGCAGAGTGGCCCAGGCTGTTTGGATTGGGAATATTGTTGAGACTGGCATCTTGGCCAGGTCTGTTTGGGACCGGGAACTTTTCAGAAATGAACATTCTGGCCTGACTCTTTGGGACCTGTAGGCCCACCCTTCACTCACAGGGAACCTCCTGGAGACCTGCCTGGGACAAAGCACGGTGGCCTGGCCTGCCTGAGATTCCACAGGCTCTGGGGTGACCACACCCAGCATTCACCTTACAAATTAGGGAGCCAGGAGCCCACAGAGGGGAGTTAGACCCAGAGAGAAGGCCAACAGCCTGTGGGGGAGCCACTGCCCCTCCAGGAACCGAGGGTGTAAGAGGTAATACACCACACATGCAGAGAAAGCTTTGGAACACCGCTCAAATAAGGAAATATAGAAAAATGACAAAAGGAAAGACCAAAAGGCAGGCTCAAAGTCCTAGCCCTCCCAAAGAAAGCTTAGAAGCAATGCACATGGAAGAAAAAAGAAGCCATACACTTGAAATGTCTGAAATGATATCAAATGAAATAAATATGCAAATAGGGTAAGCTATGGAGAAATTCAAACCAGAAATACTTGCCCAGGTAAAAGAAGAATTGATAAAAACAGTGAAAGAAATAGTGAATGCATCTAGTGAAAACACAGCTAAAAAATTAGAGGAACAAAGCAAACAGATAGAATCCCTGAAAGAACAATATAAGAAAAAAACAGAATGCATAAAGCAGATTCAAAGAGATATAAAGGAAATCAAAAATTCTACTGAAAGCTGTAAAAACTACCTCAATGAAAGTGAAGATAGAATTTCAGACCTTGAAGATAAGATTGCAGCCAGTGAGCAGGAAAGACAAGATCTTTTAAAAATAACAAAGAATCAGGAAATAACAATTCAACACCTGCAAGATGATGCAAAGAAAAATAACGTAAGATTAACAGTGATAAATGAAAAAGAAGGGGACAGCCCATATGATATCAAGAGGATATTTACAGAAGTAATAGCTGAAAACTTCCCAAACATGAGAAGAGAAACAGACATCTGGATAAGTGAAGCATATAAAACTCCAAACAGCCATAACCAAAATGAAACTACCCCTAGACACATAATAATCACCATCCCAGAAATCCAACATAAGAATAGAATACTAAAAACTCTTAGAAAGAAAAGAGAGATCACCTATAAAGGAAAAACTATCAGAATCATGGCAGACTTCTCAACACAAACAATGAAATCAAGAAGAGCATGGAGTGAAGTCTTTCAGATCCTAAAGGAAAACCACTTCCAACACAGACTGACATACCCTGCAAAACTGTCCTTCAAAATGGATGGAGAAATCAGATACTTCCATGACAAAGAACAGCTGAAGAACTTCATAAACACCAAACCAACCCTACAAAGAATACTGAAAGACATTCTAGATACACATGGGATAAAACCAACAAGCAAGGTAGACAATTAGAATGGAAAGCTAAAGACACAACAGCAGAAAGATAACATGTCAACAATAAACCAATATATAACAGTTACAACCATTAATGTAAATGGCCTCAACTCACCAATCCAAAGAAACAGACTGGCAGAAAGGATCAAGAAACAACATCCAGCCATATGCAGTCTACAAGAAACCAGGGTAGGCCAAAAGGACACTCATAGACTGAAAGTCAAGGGATGGAAAACAATACTTCATGCAACAGGAAACGAAAAAAAAAAGCAGGAGTGGCAATCCTGTTTGCAGACAATGTGAATTTGAAACCAAGAATGATACAAAGAGATAAACTACATACTAGTTAGGGGAAAACTTCAAGAGGAAGAGATAACGATCTTAAATATATATGCACCAAATTCCAGAGCACCCAGCTATATAAAGCAAATACTAACAGAAATGAAAAATCAAATAAGCAATAATACAATTTTAACAGGAGACTTTAACACACCACTGACCCAAAGGGACAGATCAACTAGACAGAAAATCAGCAAAGACATAACAGAACTGAATCACACCTGTGAACAAATGGACTTGATAGATGTATACAGAATGTTCCATCCAACAACACCAGAATACACCTTCTTCTCAGCAGTACATGGCACATTCTCTAAAATAGACCATATACTAGCCCACAGAACATATTTAAGTAA
>PVJX010050036.1:0-10831 GCA_004027295.1 Dolichotis patagonum | reverse complement strand
ATGGGTGTAACTTGATTCTTACTGTGATTTTTATTGTACAGTTTCTGGTTACTAACAAGGCTATTTCATATTGGCTAGTTGAAATACCCTTCTTTGAGATATCAATTTATCTCAATCATTTTTCTATTGAATGTTTGAAAGTTGTTATTTATGCATTCTTGTTACTAATTCTTTGCTAAATGCATATATTGCAAATATGGTCTCACTTTCTTAGTATTTTTCACTTTATTTTAACAACTTTCAATAAAAATAAACTTTTTTATTTTACTGTAATCATATGTAACAACCTTTCTGCCATAATTGGAAATTTTGCTACAACTACAAGAAATATTTTCCTACACCAAGATAGCATATGTTCCTATTTTGCCTCCTAAAATTTCATGTTTTGAACTTTCACTTTTATTTCTGATTAGATTTTTAGGAAGAAATCTAAATACAGTATGTATATGCATAGGTCCTGCCTTCAGGGATTCAACAATCAGTATATAAAAAATACTCAAAAAGTTGTGTACTAAACACACACAGACTCTTCTTGCCATTATTCCCCCAAACAATGCAGTGTAACATGTATTTTCATAGCTATATTATAAATAATCTAGAGGTGACTGAATGTAAGCATGTCCAACCTGTGGTTCACAGGCTGCCTGTGGCCTTTGACAGCTAGTAATATGGCCCCAAAACACTGTAAACTTCTAAAATTATGTGATTTGCAGCAATATTTTTCTTAATTCCTGTTGGCCAGCACTTGCACGAGGAAAATGTAACGCAAAGGGATGGGAGCAAGGCAGTGCTAACTCTGCTTCCTGTGCCCACTGTAGTGGCAGCAGTGCCTTTTGGTAATAAAAGGTTTAACATGCTTACCAGCCTTTCAAAACTTTTAACAAAAGAACTCCACTCAAAGACATCCAGCCTCATATAAGCTGTCTCATAAGAAAGCAACAAACCTTTGATATAAGGCCTGCTTATTCCTCCTGAAGAGTCTGGACCCATTATCTCTAAAAGGTATGTATGAACCTCCTTAGCACTTTGTCTGAAGCTGAAGGCCTCAGGAAATACTCTTGTCAAAATTGCAACCGTAAACATATAATTTTAAACTCAAGACAGGTCAGGAATATCTTCCAGATGCTAAATGATCCAAGAAAAGATATTCTTTAGATAATCACATTTTCAGCCTCGACCCTTTTTCTATATCCTCAAACCCTCATAAAACCCCAATCGCAACCTGTCTTAGAGACACCACTGCTGTTTCCCTTATCAATATGCCTTGATTTAAAAAACTTGTCTTTTCAATATGCTTAGTTTATTGGCAAATTCTCTTATTGCCTGCCTCATCAGACTCCATAGCCTATCTTGTAGGGCACCCACTACATATAATCAGTTGACTCCAAACTCACATCAAACTTTGCATACCACTTATGCAACTTGGCAAATTAAATGCAGGGATTACCGGTAACAGTATTTCAACTTACCTACATGTCTATGTGCTTGTGAAGGAATGAATTTTTTGTTATTAAGCAAATACAAAAGTCTACTTAAATTTACATGTGGCTCAAAACAATTTTTTTTCACTCATTGTGGTCCAGATAAACCAAAAGTTCAGACACACATGTAAAGTATATGGGAGGATATCCATAGGTTCTATGTAAATAATCACTTTATATAAGGGATTTGACATCTGCAAGTATTTGCAGTACTTGGGGGATGAGAGATTCTGGAACTAATCCCTGATGGCTACCAAAGGACAACTGTAAATATTCTTCAGAGAGAGATGGACTCTCACAACCCAGGAAGAAACTAAAGTGCAAAAAACCGCTCGAATATGAGGTCCTGGGGCTACTATTAGTGAAGCGAAGATCAGCAAGCATGGTGCCCTCCTCGAGCCACCTGAATTCCTGCCCAACCTGAATAAGCGATCTGCGCCAAAGCAGCTGGCTTGAGCCACCGGAGCGCAGAGCTGAACAACACTGCATGCGGCTCGCCGGGACCAGCCCTGCACGCGACCCACAGAGAGGCACTGTGAATTCGCACCGCAGCCACGCTGAAGTCGGAGGTCGGGGAGCCCTGCAGTTCTAGGGGACCGGTATAAACACGCGAAATGATAGATATACATGTAGAGACTCATGCATGTGTAGAGCTTATAAACAGGTTATGAGAACCAACTATATAACACATGTTGAAATGAACAACTACTTTGAAGAAAAAGAGACACTACCATACCCAGTGCTGATTCCATAATGTCATGATGTGAAATCCAGCAAAACTATCACTTTTTGTTCAAAGTGATTTAGCTTGCTTTGCCTTGTTTAAGTTCAACACACATTAAGGTACGGACAGCTGTTTTGAGGAGAATGAGAGACACTATGACAGCCATTCTTGGCTTCCCTAATGTCTGGTCTTGAAGACCTGAAATGCCCTCCTCATCCTGCTCAGATCAATTCCATACTATGTTGTTTCATGTGAATTCCCTGTATGTGACAATATTGACAACTATTTGGAAGAAAACAAGAGTCAATATGATAGAGAATGAATATCTCCGATTGTCTAGTTTAGAAATTTTTGTCTCTTACATTGCTTTCTTGTGATCTGCTTTGCCCTGTTTTGTTGTATTTAATTTTACCCTTTTGATATAATTGCATATATGTTTGAGTGTGTAAGATGGATGACCATATTGCTGTTTTTGCCAGATTGTGGAGCAGAACTGTTAACAGTCTCACTGTTTGAATGTCTACTTTACATGTTTTAACTTTGTGATTTGAACAACTATTTCCAAGAAGTCAGTATGTAATTTGTCAAGTAATAATTTCTTAGGTTTTTTTGTTGTTGTTCTTTTCATTTTTTCCTTGGAATTCTGTATTGTTGCTACCCTTTATTTTGTTTTGTTTTGTTTTTTCTCTTTAAATAAAATTTTAAAAAAATTTTTTAAAAAGTTTACCTTACCATTCACCAATATGCAATTCTAATTTTATCTGAAATTAAACTATTTGTATGGAATCCACTGGTCTTCTTAAAAATATCCATATACTAGTAACTCACTACTTACTTCCTATAACTTTACAACAAATACTGCTATTTGCTAGAACAATACCCTCCACCATTATTTCTTCTTTGGGAAGCTTTGGTTATCATTGGCATTTTGCTATTCTGTACAGATTAGATAATTCCCAAACACCCTAGCACCCCCCCCACAGACACATAGCAAGACACAAACTTGGTTTTTTTGGTTTGTTTTTTTTTGTTGTTTAGTAAAGAAAATTAAAGAAATTGCTAACAAGAAAGTAACATGATAACATTAATAACTAACTATAAGAAGGCAAAAGGATTTAAGGATAAAACAGGTCTTCATAAAAGAAAAAGTCAGAAAGATAATACAGAAAGATAAAACAATACTTATCTAGTATAAATATAACACTCTCAAATGTATAAGAAATATAAGTAGAATTGAAAGGATAAATTGATAAAACAATCACCATGGAATATTTTTCACACATCTCTCTTGGAAACTGATGTATCAAGTGGATGAAAAAGTAAGGCTATAAAAATTTGAACAACAAAATAAACAATATTGACCCAGAAGATAAATCCTCAAAACAGAGTAAAAAAAACTTTTCAAGCACACATGGATAATTCACAAAAATTGACAATGTTCTGAACCATAAAAGAAGCTTCAACAATGTAATCAATAAAAACACTGAATTGTCCACCTACAAGGCAATGAAATTAGAAATCAATAGCAAAATGACAGCTTTTAAAATTCCATAGAACACAGCTCTCAGAGAACTTTTCATAGATTCCTAACCTCTTGAAAAGGGACCCACCAGATGACTTCTCTGGTACAAATAAAGAGAAAAGGATGCATGGTGTAATCTGTTGAATTAAGTAAATTTCCAATGAGGTTCTAGCTCCATTACTCACTGTCTGGGACCTTAGGCAAGTCCATAGCCTTTCTGTCACACTGAGGAAGGAAAGTACTTTTCTCACAGGGGTGTGTGAGGGTTAAGTAACATCACTCAGCAGCACATGTCATGAAGCAAGGACACATGGAAATATTTCATTTTTGGTTTCTTAGGTTTCATTTTTATTTAGTTTTTATATGACTTTATTTGTTGTTATATTAACATTCGCTTTATAACAAAGTGAATTTCTGTTAGGTTCACTATTCTGGTACAAGGCACTCTTTTTCAAGTTTGATTCACAGATTCAGGTTCAAAAATAGCATTGAGGTAGATTAAGGTGGGACAAACTGGCTGATCAAGTAGGTATGACCTATCAATCACAGAGACCTAGAACATACGCACACAACGCAGTTCCTAAGCACTGCACCCAGAACCAATCAGAAAGTGCTATCTTCAATTCTTCATTTACATCTGGACCAAAACTAAGCAGACTTTTGATCGGATGGCTTAGATCTGATAACAAGTAGAGAAACAAGAGACATAAAAGATTGCTGCCCCTCACTTCATGGCCACTATGAATTTTCTGTGTCCCATTCACATTCTGAAGAGTGTATTTCTTTCCATACTCTATAAAAGTGAATTCCCATTCCCTTTTCTATGTATCTTGTCCAATTCTTTGTTCAGGATACCAAGAACCAGGAAGGAGTTTTTCTAGGACCCAATAAGCCAATAACAACTTTACAATAAAACTGTGAACCAAAATAATTTCTTTTAGCTTCATACACTTGAGATTCTCTGGGTGTTCATAACCCCTAAGGAGATTCCTCAGTGTCCACAGACACTGTTAAGTTTTAACTATCTCTTATCAAGCAGATTGACTAGTGGTTTTTTTCTTGTGTTCTTGTAATATCTTCTTGGAAACCTTTGAAGTTTTTCATGGGTAGGTGTAGAGTTACGGGTACTTGAAAGTGTTAAGGACTTCCAACAAAGTGGAAGTTAACCACCAACAAAGTGACTTGGATTAGAAATACAAATATGCTTCATTTAGTCAATTTGTGACCTGCACTAAGTCTAACAGGGCCAATTTCTTTGTACCAGGGAAATATCAGGCACTACTGGAAAGCAAATTTACTATAAAATGACATTTCTATCACTGGTTGAGATCTCCAGCTCCTCCTTCCCTCTGTCGCCCTCACACATTCCCATGTTCCATTCACACTGTGTCATAAAAATGGAAAGGAAAGCCAAGCATGGTAGTGCACATCTGTTACCCCAGAACTCTGGAAGCTGAGGCAGGAAGATCAGATCACAATTCAAGCCCAGCTTGGGTAACCCAGAGACTCAGCAAGACCCCCGTCTCTTAAAGAAAAAAAAAAATGTTTAAAAGGGCTGCAGATGTAGCTTAGCACAAATAGGCTGGGTTCAATCATTAATACCACAATAAATACATAAATATTTAAATAAATAGGAAATGAGAAAGAAAAACAGGTTCTTCATGGAGTTCAGTTCACAAAAATTTGAAAAGTATTACATAAAATCCAGTTTGAAGAAGTTGTGAAGAGAGAGCATTTAGGAAACCTGAAAATTGGGCACAGATCACTGAATGTACTGTGGGACTTTCACACCTCTAGAATAATGCCAAAAAGACAAGGATGAAGCATCGAGGTAGACACCACACAGGAGAACTGCTAACACATAAGGCACATATTCATGTGATAAACAGCTTTACTAGCAAAAATCATGCATTCAAAGACTTGGAGTTATGAAGAAAGTCTATGGTAAAATGATAAGTGAAAATAATGGTAGCTGGTCACTGGGGTGGGATTATGAGTTTCTTATTCATTTGGTTCTGTATTTGTCTCACTTTATACCATAATACATACTATTTCTAATGTCATAGGCTGAAGCCAGACTATGAGTGGTCAAAAATGCCAAGTTTAAACATTGGAATTGTTTTCATGCACTATGGCCCCTGGAGCCATGAATTCACTGGCACAGGAGATTATGATTTTTCTTTTCATCTCAAGAGCCTAGGACAGGACCTGGCCCCCGGGAGCACTCAGAGAATGTCTGCCCAAGAGAATGAATAACAGTAAGAATATATGTGTGAAAGAAGGAGGTAAAGAACAAATTGCTTTTAGTGGGCAGTAGGGTTCATAAACAAGGTATGAAGAGAAGGGTGTAAACATGTTAGGCAAGCACTAAGAGTGGGATGTGACCGAAAAGTACTTTTACTCCCCATTATCCCTCTAATATTTGTCTTGTAGCCCTATTAAAGTATAATTGAATGAAAGTATCTATGTACTTAAAGATTTAAGTATTCAAATATTTAAATATTCAAGTATTTAAACCAAACAATGAGACAAGTTTTGACACATACATAGTATAACCAGTGCTGCAAAATGCAACTTTAGAAGTTAGATGTTTTTTCATTCAGAGACAAATAGCTTCAAACTTCCTCCTGCTGAGCATATAACTGAAAGCCCTTCCTCTACTCAGCCCAGAAGTGACAGCATAAACAGATGCTGACACTAGGAGGTCTGGAGCCCAGTTTCCTTTCCACAGGAAATGGGACGGTGAGCTGACCATGGCTAGAAGCAACAAAAGAAGGGTGAAGGTCCGCATGGTCCCTCTGTGCCTCTGCTGCCCACTATTCCTTCCTATAAGAGATCCTTTGCCCCTGTACAAGGGGAAATAGACGGCGATTTGAGGCCGACAGTCCCCTCCATTTCCTCAGAGCTGGCTTTAGATAAATCTTTTTTCCTTTTACCCAAACCCATAACCTCCCTTGATTTGGAACCCGCACATATAAACCTAAGTGGCCATTAACAATACCACCATAACCAACATCAATCAATATATTTACCACCCATAAAATTTTCCTCCACATGTCCCTTTAAACGGGTTAAATAGGCCTTGAGATGGAGATGTGTGCAGGTTTGCTAGAAGCATTTTCAGGAAAGCATTGCCATAGGGATGAATTGGGGGTGCAAATATACCAGAGGCCACAGACAGAGCTCTGGAGCTGGCATTGCTCTTCAGAATTGCCTGACATTGAGACCAGGGTGTCCAGATTTTGTACAACTGTGTCACTTGCTATGGACATTTCTCTAGAAGAACGGCAAACTTGGCACATTCTCTTGGACTTACAGCAATTTCTACAGAGACTCAGCTATGCATTTCAATAGGCAGCACCAGCAGAAGCTATGGAATAAGTTCCTGTATCCTGAAGAGAGAGTTAATAGGACACCGTAACATACACTTCCAGTGATCACATAAGGGGACTCAATGGAAGGAAGATCATGTCACTGTCTTCGTGAAGTAGGGAAATCAGCAACTTCTCTTTATAAGGCAAACCAAGTCCAACTAAAACAAAGCTTTTGCCTATGCTGTGACATGTACGTTTACGTTTATTACCACATTATTACAACACCTAATTATGCCCCAGTGCAATAGAGGAGACAACTAAGGTACAGAGAGGCTGAGTATTCACCCAAGATTACATTATTAGCAAGCTCAAAGCCATTAATCCACACTCTAGGAAGCCTGATTTTATCCTACATTCTCAATTACTACAAGCTGCTGTCTCTTTGAGCTTGTATTTCCACTGATATTTTTGTATTTTATTGTATAAAGTCATCTTTTGTATTTTATTGCATAAGTCATCTTTTAAAAGGTAGGATGTTCAAAATGTGGCACACCATGATTCTATAACTCACTCAGTGCTTATATTAGCAAGTACCAAAGTAAAATTTGCAAAGTTATGTGGTATCTTATCATCACATCAGAAAAAGCTATCATTATAGCTCAGAATGTTGATGGAGTGTTAACATCATCCTACATCCTGACTGAAAGAAATCAGAATATATATGTGTGTATATTTTTCAAAGGAAAGAAAACTTGAAGAACCAAGCACAGAACCTCATTTCCTCTTCCCTAGAAAACAATCTTTTATTGAGTTATCCTAGTAAAAGATGTCAAGTTTGAGCCACACAGACACTCTGATCAAATTCATTACCTATTATGTCTGACAAGACTCAATCAGAGAAGCAAAACCAATAAGGTAGATTAGATATATTCAGAGGCACAATACAGAGGGTTGATTTTTACAAGACTGGTGGAGTTATGAAGTTATTCCACCTTTTTGCTGGTACTGGAGCCTGAAATCTGCTGGTGGGGCCAAAGAACAAGATAATGGATGTGAAATGTGAGAATAAGGAAAAACTGGAACCTGTGAGAATAAAGGAAAAAGAGTGGTACCCACTGTCTCTCAACCTCCTGCTTTGTTATTGGAAGCACCTGGCAGGGGAGGGCGGCATCCTTTATCACGGTGCTAAGCACATGTCTGCTCCAAGAGTCAGAAAACTTGAAGTTAGAAATGCAACAGGAGCCAAAAGTGAGCCTACAGATCAGCTACAATGTGTGCAAGGTGTGTGGGCTGCAGGAGCTCCTCAGACCCTGCCTTTCTGTGCATCAGGAATATGGGACTGCTTCACTTCTATCTCCACATCTCCTGATAAACGCCTTTAGGGCCCAACTGACAGCAAGCATTACATGAGGAAGGAAATCTAATAAATGACATTTTAACTAAGCTGACACAATACACATCGACCTCACCTATTCTTTTTTTAATTAAGTTTATTGGTACTTTCTAGGTATACATCATGATCACATTCATCATAGGGAATTTGTATCTGCGCATGATATATCTTGATTCTTTTCTTCCTACTCACCTACTGTCCCTTCAATCCCTCTTTCCATCCTCATTCACAAAAGCTTTGTTTTCATGCTTTCCTTCTTTTATCATTTTTTTCTTTTCTTTTCCTTCTTTTCTTCCTTCCCCTGCCTAGTTGCCCTGCACATTTGAATGATTTTTTCCTATTTCTCTGAGGGAAGAAATGTGTCATTATACATTTTGGTCCTTATTTACACTTTTGGTTTCTCACACCAGAGAAATAATGTGCTATTTACACATATATATACACCTGATTTATTCCACTTAAAGTATGACCTCAAGGTACATCTATTTACCTGGAAATTTCTAAAGTTTATTCTTCTTTATGGTAGAGTAGTACTTCACTATATTTTAAAAACTCACATCTTTTTTATCTACTCAACAGTTGATGAGCTTTAATGTCTGTTTCCAAGATTTAACTACTATCAAATGTCCACTATCAACATGGATGTGTTATGGTATGCTGCTTTTACATACATACATAAATCACTGTGGTGTGATACTTTTAATTCTTTTGGGAAGATACCAAGAAGAAGGGGGATAGCTAGGTTGAATGGATCCTCGAATCTTAGTTTTTGAGGACTGTCAACACAGATTTCCACAGTGGTTGCACCAGTCTACACTCCCACCAACAGTGAAGAAGGGTTTCTATTTCTCCACAGCACTGTCAGCATTTGTTACTGGTTGATTTTTTGACAATAACCATTCTTTGTGGAATGAGACAAAATCTCACTGTTATTTTAATTAGCATCTCTTGAATGATCAATGATGTTAATATTTTTTCATACATTTATTTGCTGTTTCTACTTCTTCATCTGAAAAGTGTCTATTCATTTCTTTAAATTTGGGAGATCTCACTTCTTTATATATTTTAGATATTAGTCCTTTTTCTGAGGAACAGCTAGCAAAAATTTTCTTCCCACACTGTGGGTCATCTCTTCAGTCTATTGGAGGTTTCTTTTGATGTGCAAAAAGCTTTTTAAAAAGATGAGACCCCAGTTGTTGATTCTTTGTGGTAAGTTCCTATGCAATCAGGTTTTTGTTCATAAAGTCTTTGCCTACATCAATGTTTTCAAGAGTTTTACCTATCCTATCTTCCTATAGATTTAGTGTTTCTGCTTTAACATTTAGATCTTTGTGCATTTTGATCTTAGTTTAGTGCACTGTGAGAAATATAGGTCTAGTTTTAATTTTCAGCATGTGGAAAGCCAGTTTTTCCAGGACCACTGATTAAAGATGATATCTTTCTTCTAGTGAATATATTTGTCTCCTTTGTCAAAGATAAGGTAGCTGTGTATGTCTGGAGTTGTTTCCACATCTTCTAATCTGTTCTATTAATCCTCAGGTCTTGCCTATTCTTGAGGATAGATCTAGTGCAAGAGGAAACCAACAAAATGTTCCACCAATGAAAACATCACCTTAGATCTGTGAAAGCAATCAGTACATCATATAAACAAAAAACTTATTTTTGTCAAAGAAATAGCACTCAATTACTAAGCATATAACACTGTTAGCTCCATTACCTTACTTTACTGCTAAGAATAGTATTATGGAGCCCCGCCCTTCACCCCCCCGGAAATCTCACAGAGACAAGCATTGCGGCCTGACTCTGTGGCACCTGAACCTCCGGGACCCACAGAGTGGCCCAGGCTGTTTGGATTGAAAGTCTGAACAGACCAGCATCTCGGCGTGACTGTTTGGGACTGGTAGGCCCGCCCTTCATCCTCGGGGAACTGCCCTGAGACCGGCATCTGAACCAGGTCTATTTGGGCCCGTAGCCCCACCCTTCACCCCCAGGAAATCTCCCAGAGACCAACATCGCAGCCTAACTCTTTGGGAGCGGGAACCTCTTGGACCTGCAGAGAGGTCTGGGTTGTTTGGATTGGGAATATTGTGGAGATTGGCATCTTGGCCAGGTCTGTTTGGGACCGGGAACTTTGCGGAAACCAGCATTTTGGCCTGACTCTTTGGGACCTGTAGGCCCACCCTTCACTCGCAGGGAAGCTCCTGGAGACCTGCCTGGGACAAAGCACGGTGGCCTGGCCTGCCTGAGATTCCACAGGCTCTGGGTTGACCACACCCAGCATTTGCCTTACAACTTAGGGAGCCAGGAGCCCACAGAGGGGAGTTAGGACCCTGTGAGGAAGCCAAGAGCCTGTGGGGGAGCCACTGCCCCTCCAGGAACTGAGGGTGCAAGAGGTAA
>PVJX010050035.1:0-10833 GCA_004027295.1 Dolichotis patagonum | reverse complement strand
CTGCCATTACATTGCATCCTGGCTCCACCCCCTAGGAGGGTGTAGCACTGACACCACCAATCCAAGCACTAGACAATGAACCAATCACAAATGAACAATGCAAATACATGAGGCCTGGGGGCCACTGACATAAACCATGACACATGATCACCATAAAATCTTATATACACTTACCAACTCTCATACTAGGAAGACTAGACAGTATTTACACATGTGAGTCTGGTTTATTTCGCTTATGAGTATGGTCTCAAGTTGTGTCCATTTTTTATAAATATCTCAAAGTGATCATTCTTTATACCTGAGTAGTACTCCATTGTGTAAAAATACCACAGCTTTTTAATCCATTCCTCAGTTAATGGGCACTTAGGTTGTTTCCAAGATCTGGCTATTACAAATTGTGCTGCTATAAACATGGATGCACATATATCACTGTGGTATGATGTTTTCAGTTCTGGGAATATGCCTAGAAGTGGAATAGCTGGGTCAAATGGGACCTTCAGATCCAGATTTTTGATGAATCTCCAGAATGACCTCCACAGTGGTTGCGCCAGTATATACTCCCACCAAAAGGGCAGAAGAGTTCCACTTTCTATACAGCCTCTCCAGCATTTGTTGTTGGTAGTTTTTTCTATACTGGCCAATCTTTCTGGGGTGAGATGGAATCTCAGTGTGGTTTTAATTTGCATTTCTCTAATGACTAATGATGATGAACATTTTTTCATGTATTTATTTGCCATTTGTATTTTTCTTCTGAGAACTGTGCATTCATTTCAGATGCCCATTTTTGGATTGGGTCTTTGAAATTTGAGAGTCTGATTTTTTAAAATTCTGTATAAGTTCCAGAGAGAGGTCCTTTATTTGAGGGACTGTCCATTAAGATTTTTTCCTAATTTGTGGGTTTTCTTTTCACTCTGCTGGAAATATCTTTCAACATGAAGAAATTCTTTAATAAGATGTGGTCTCAGTTATTCATTCTGGGAATATTTCCCGTGTGATTCATTCTTGTTCATGAATTCTCTTCCTCCGCCTATATCTTGGAGATATTTACCTACTTTGTCTTCCAACAGATTTAGTGTTTCTGTTTTAAGATTTAGATCTTTGATCCATTTAGATTTTAGTTTAGTATATGGTGATAGTCATGGGTCTAGTTTTAGTCTTCTGCATATGGATAGCCAATTATTCCAGCACCATTTGTTAAAGAGACTGTCATTCTTCCAGTGAACATGTTTGGCCGCTTTATCAAAGATAAAGTGGTTGAGTGAGTTTGTGGTTGTGGTTGTATCTTCCAATCTATTCCATTGATCTTCAGGTCTGTTTTTATTCCAGTACCATGTTGATTTTATTACTGTAGCTTTGTAGTATAATTTCAAGTCAGGGATTGTGATGCTTCCTGCCTTGCCTTTGCTGCTTTGAATTGTCTTTGCTATTCTAAGTCTCTTCTGGTTCCAGATGAATTTTAGCAGTGATTTCTCTAGATCTATGAGGTATGTTAGTGGTATTTTCATTGGGATTGCATTGAATCTATATAGTAATTCTGGGAAAATGTCCATTTTCAAAATGTTTGTTCTTCCTATCCATGAACAGGGGATGTCTTTGATTTTCTGAGGTCCTCTTTGATTTCCTTTTTCAGGGTATTATAATTTTCCCTGCTTTTTACTTCTTTCATGAGATTAATTTCTAAGTAGTTCATTTTTTTGGATGCTAGTGTGAAGGGTGTGGCTTCTCTTATTTCTCTCTCAGTATTTTTGTTGTTAGTGTGTAGGAATGCTATTGATTTTTGAGTATTGACTTTGTATCCAGCTACATTGCTGAATTTATTTATTATAACTAAGAGGTTTTCAATGGAGTTTTGGGGGTTTTGTATATGAAGTGTCATGTCATCTGCAAATAATGATAATTTAACTTCCTCTTTTCCTATCCTTACTCCTTTTGTTTCTCTCTCTTGTCTAATTGCTCTGGCTAATATTTCCAGTACTATGTTCTATAGCCATGGTTATAGGGGTAATCCTTGTCTTGTGCCTGATTTTATGGTAAAGGCTTTCAGTTTTTGGCCACTTAATATGATCCTGGCTGTTGGTTTGTCATAGATGCCTTTTATCATATTGAGGTATAGACCATCTATTCCCATTCTCTGTAAGGTTCTTATCATGAATGAGTGTTGGGCATTATCAAATTTTTCTGCATCTATAGAGATGATTATGTGGTTTCACTTTTGGCTCTATTCATATGGTGGATTACATTTATTGATTTTCATATGTTGAACGCTCCCTGCATTCCTGGGATGAATCCCACTTGGTTGTGATGCACACTCTTGCTCATGATTTGCTGCATCCTGTTTGCCAATATTTTATAGAGAATTTTTGCATCTATGTTCCTTAGGGAGATTAGTCTATAGTTCTCTTTTTTAGTTTAGTCTTTCTCAGGTTTTGGTCCTAGAGTAATATTTGCCTTCAGGAATGACTTAGGAAAAATTTCTTCCCTTTCAGTTATGTTGAGGAGTTTGAGGAGTGCTGGAATTAAGTCTTCCTTGTATTTCTTATAGAATTTCACAATGAATCCATCTGGGCCTGGGCTTTTCTTTGTTGGCAAGGACTTAATTACATTCAATTTCAGAAATAGAAATTGGGCTATTCAGCAGTTTTACATCTTCCTGATCCAACTTTGGTAGTTCATATGTATCTAGGAATCTGTCTATTTCTTCTGTGTTATTGAACCTATGAGAGTAGAGGTTTTCTAAATAGGTGGTGATGGTCTTCTGTGTTTCCACCAACTCAAAAAGTAATTTGACCTTTTTCATTCCTTATTGCATGAATTTGAGGTTATTCTTTCCTTTTTAAAATAAGGTTGATGAGAGGCTTATCAATTTTATTTTTCAAAGAACAAACTCTTTGATTCATTGATTCTTTGTATTGTTTTCTTAGTCTCTGTTGCATTAATTTCTGCTCTGATCTTTATAATTTCCTCCCTTTTTTTGGCTTTGGGCTTGGGTTGCTCTTTTTTCTAGATGTTTGAGTTGTAGCATCAGGTTGTTTATTAGTATTCATTCTGTCTTCCTGATGTGGGAACTCAGTGCAATCAATTTTCCTCTGAGGACTGTTTTCATTGCATCCCACAAAATCCTGCAAGTTGTGTTTGCATTTTCATTTGTTAGTAGATATTGTGTAATTTCTTCTTTAATTTCCTCCATGACCCACTGATTGCTCAAGAGTATATTATTCAGTTTCCACGTGTTTGTGAGGATTTTGCAGTTGCTTTTATCGTTAATTTCTAGTTTCATGACACTATGATCTGATAACATGCATGGGATAATTTCAATTCTTTTGCATTTACTTAAATATGTTCTGTGTGGTAGTATATGGTCTATTTTAGAGAATGTCCCATGTGCTGTTGAGAAGAATGTATATTCTGATGTTGTTGGATGGAACACTCTGTATACATTTATCAAATCCATTTGTTCACTGGTGTGATTGAGTTCTGTTATTTCTTTGCTGATTTTCTGTCTAATTGATCTATCCCTCTGTGTTAATGGTGTGTTAAAGTCTCCTGTTATAATTGTGTTAGTGCATACTTAGTTTTTCATTTCTGTTAATATTGGCTTTGTATAGCTGGGTTCTCTGGTATTTTGTGCGTACATATTTAAGATTGTTATCTCTTCCACTTGAAGTTTTCCCCTAACTAGTATGTAGTAACCTTCTTTATCTCTATGGATCCTTCTTGGTTTGAAGTTCACATTGTCTGCAAACAGAATAGCTACTCCCGCTTTTTTGTGGTTTCCTGTTGCATGAAGTATTGTTTTCCATTCTTTGACTTTCAGTCTATTGGTTTCCTTTTCGGTTAGATGGGTTTCTTGTACACAGCATATGGTTGGATATTGTTTGTTGATCCATTTTGCCAGTCTGTTTCTTTTGTTTGCTGAGTTGAGGCCATTTACATTAATGGTTATAACTGTTATATATTGGTTTATTGTTGACATGTTATCTTTTGCTGTTGTATTTTTACCTTTCCATTCTGTTTAATTGTCTGCCTTGCTTAGTGGTTTTATCCTACGTGTATCTAGAATGTTTTTCAGTATTCTTTCTAGGGTTAGTTTGGTGGTCATGAGGTTTTTCAGCTGTTCTTTGTTATGGAAGTATCTTATTTCTCCTTCCATTTTGAAGGACAGTTTTGCCGGGTATGTTAGTCTGGGTTGGAAGTGGTTTTCCTTTAGGATCTGAAATACTTCACCTCATGCTCTTCTTGACTTCATTGTTTGTGTTGAGAATTCTGCTGTGATTCTGATAGGTTTTACTTTATAGGTGATCTGTCTTTTCTCTCTAACAGCTTTTATTATTCTGTGCTTATGGTGGATTTCTGGGATGGTGATTATTATGTTTCTGGGTATAGTATTATTTTGGTTATGGCTATTTGGCATTCTATCACTAATGCAAATGTCAGTTTCCATTCTCATGTTTGGGAAGTTTTCAGCTATTACTTCTGTACATATCCTCTTGATATCATTTGGGCTGTCCCCTTCTTTTTCATTTATCCCTATTAATGTTATGTTATTTTTCTTTGCATCATCTTGAAGGTGTTGAATTGTTATTTCCTGATTCTTTGTTATTTTTAAAAGATCTTTCCTTTCTTGTTAACTAGCTGCGATCTTATCTTTGAGGTCTGAAATTCTATCTTCACTTTTGTTGAGGTGGTTTTGGCAGCTTTCAATAGAATTTTTGATTTCCTGTATATCTCTTTGAATCTGCTTTATGTATTGTTTTTGTTTCTTATAGTGTTCATTCAGGGGTTCTGTTTGCTTTGTTCCTCTAAGTTTTTAGCTGTGTCTTCACTAGATTTGTTCACTATTTGTTTTACTACTTTTATCATTTCTTCTTTTACCTGGGCAATTATTTCTGATTTGAATTTCTCCATAGCTTTCCCTACTTGCTTCTTTATTTCAGTTGATAACATTTCAGTCATTTCAGTTGTATGCCTGTTATTTCTTCTATGTACATGGTTCCAAGGCTTTCATGGGATGGGCTGGAGCTTTGAATCTGCCTTTTTGTCTTTCATTTTGTCATTTTTCTATAATTTTTTGGTTTGAGTCGTGTTCCTAATCTTCCTCTGGGTGTGTGGCAAATGACCTCCTGAATCCTCAGCTCCTGGAGCAGCCCTGGCTCCCCAAAATGTTTTTGGCTCCCTAAATTGAGAGGCAGAAGCTGCGTGTGGTGAACTGTGGCTGGCAGAACCTCTAAGGTGCAATCCCCTGACCTAAAGGGAAGGATATTAACTCAACCACTGGGAGTGCTAGTCTTAAGCTCTCCCTGGCCAGCTCAAGGGGGCTGAGAGTCCCACTGCATACTTTTCACTTCTTGAACTGAAAGAAGGCTGCTGAGCATGGTGGACTGAGGCCCCGGAACCTCTTGGCCCTGTCCAGTGTCCCCAGTAGCTCGCTAGAAACTCAATCACTGGGAGTGCAGGTCTCCAACTCTCTCCTGGTCTATGGGACTCACTTCACTCAGTCCCAACTCTCCTGCAGGCTCTTGGCTCCCTAAATTGAGGGGCAGAATCTGGTCTGGTGAACTCTGGCCAGCGGAACCTCTGGGGGTGCAGTCCCCTGCCCTAGGGGGTTGGATATGTATTCAAATGCTGAGAGTGCTGGTGTTAAGCTCTCCCCAGGCCAGCCCAAGTGGGATGAGAATCCCCCTGCACCGTCTTCACCTCCTGCACTTAAAGAAGGCTGCTGAGCATGGTGGACTGAGGCCCTGGAACCTCTTGGCCCTGTGCAGTGTCCCTGGTAGCTCGCTAGAAACTCAATCACTGGGAGTGCAGGTCTCCAACTCTCTCCTGGTCTAGGGGACTCACTTCACTCAGTCCCAACTGTCTTGCAGGCTCTTGGCTCCCTAAATTGAGAGGCAGAAGCTGGCCTGGTCAACTCTGGCCAGCGGAACCTCTGGAGTTGCAGTTCCCTGCCCTAGGAGGGGTGGATATGAATTCAACTGCTGAGAGTGCTGGTCTTAAGCTCTCCCAAGGCCAGCCCAAGTGGGATGAGAATCCCCCTGCATGGTCTCTACCTCCTGAACTGAAAGAAGGCTGCTGAGCATGGTGGACTGAGGCCCTGGAACCTCCTGGGCCCAGTCCAGTGTCCTGGTAGCTTGCTAGAAACTCAGTCGCAAGGAGCACAGGTCTCCAACTCTCCGCGGGGCTCAGAGTCTCACCTCATGCAGTCCCAATTCCCCTGCAGGCTCTTGGCTCCCTAAATTGAGAGGTGGAAGCTGGGTGTGGTGAACTGGGGATGGTGGAACCTCCGGCGGCACAATGCCCTGTCCTCACCCAGTCCCAACTCCCCTGCATGCACGTGGCTCCCTCATCAGGAGCCTCATCTCTTTTTATTCCAGTACCATGATAATTTTATCACAGTAGCTTTGTAGTATAACTTCAAGTCAGGGATTTTGATGTCTCTGCTTTGTCTTTGTTGCCAAGAATTGCCTTTCCTATTCTAGGTCACTTCTGGCTCCAGATGAACTTTAGGAATTATCTCTCTAGATCTGTGAGGTTTTCTAATGAGACTGATGCAAATTGCATTAAATCTGTATAACAACTTTGGGAGAATGGCCATTTTCATAATGTTTGTTGTTCCTATCCATGAATTAAGTATGGTCTTTCCATTTTCTGAGATCCTCTTCAATTTCATTTTTCAAAATACTATAGCTTGCACTGAATAGATCTTTTACTTCATTCATTAGATTGATTCCTAAGTGTTTCATTTTTGTGGAAGGTATTGTAAGGAGTGTGGTTTCTCTTATTTCTCTGAGTTTTTTGCTTGTATACAGGAATGCTATTGATTTTTGAGTGTTGACTTTGTATCCAGCTACATTACTGCGTTTGGTTATTACATCTAGATATATTTCAATAGAGTTTTGCTGGTCTATGTAGAGTATCAAGTCATATGCAAATAGTGATAATTTAAATTTTTCCTTTACTATGCTTATTCATTTTATTTCTCTCTTTTGTCTAATTGCTTTGGCTAATGTTCCTAGAGCTATATTGTACAGGAGTGGTAATAATGGACATCCTTGTCTTGTTCCTTATTTTAGAGTGAAAGTTTAGTTTTTGGCCATTTAATATGATGCTGGCTGTTTGTTCAATATAGACGGCTTTTATCAGACTGAGGTAAAGACCATCTATTCCAATTTTTGTAGGGTTATTGGACTATTTGTAGGTTGGACTTTATCAAAAGCTTTTTCTGCATCTATTGAGATGAACATGTGATTCTTATATTGGGCTCTATTGACATAGTGCATTATATTTATTGATTTTTGTATGATGAACCATCTCTGCATTCCTGGGAAGAATCCCACTTGATCATTGTGTATAATTTTCTTTGTGATTTGCTGCATTCTGTTTGTCAGTATTTTATTGAGGATTGTTGCATTTATGTTCATTACAAAGATTAGCCTGTAGATCTCTGTTTTGGTTGGGTCTTTCTCCAACATTGATATTAGGATAACACTTGCTTTCTCAAATGAATCAGGGAGAATTACTTTCCTTTCAATTTCACTGAAGTGATTGAGGAGTGTTGGTAATAAGTCTTCCTTGAATTTCTTGTAGAATTCAATTGTGAATCCATCAAGACCTGAGCTTTCCTTTGTTGGTAAGTTTCTAATTACATTTTCAATTTAATTAACTGAAATTGGCTTATACAGCTGTTTTATATTTTCTTGATTCAGATTTTGTAATTCATATGTTTCTAGGAATCTGTCCATTTCTTCTCCATTATCAAACCTGTGAGAGTAAAGATTTTCAAAGTACGTATTGATGATCTTCTGTATTTCCCCAGGGTCTGTAGTGATTTCATCCTTTTCATTTCTTATTGCATGAATTTGAGTTTTTTCTTTCCTTTTAAAAATAAGGTTTGCTAAGGGCTTATCAATTTTATTTATTCTTTCAAATACAAGCTCTGGGCAGGGGATTTAGCTCAGTGGCTTAAGCGCCTGCCTGGCAAGCTTGAGGTCGTGAGTTCGATCCCTGGTACAAAAAAAAAATCAAATACAAACTCTTTGATTTGTTAATTCTTTGTATTATTTTCCTTAGTCTCTGTTGCATTAATTTCTGCTCTGATCATTATTATTTCCTCCCTTCTTCTGGATTCAGGCTTGACTTGCTCTTCTTTTTCTAGATATTTGAAGTGTAACTTCAGATGGTTTATTTGTGCTCATTATGTTTTCTTGATGTGGTTATTTACCACAATAAATGTCTCTCTAAGGACTGTTTTCACTGCATCTCTCAGGTTCTGGTAATTTGTATTTTGTTCACTTGTAGATATTGCTTAATTTCTTCTACTTTCCTCGGTGATCTGTTGATTGTTCAGGAGTGTAATTTCCATGTGTTTATAGTGTTTTTGTATTTTGTTTTATGATTAATTTTCAGTTTCATGGCACTATGATCAGATAATATGCATGGACAAGTTTTGATTCTTTTGCATTTCCTTAAACATGTTTTGTGGGCTAGTATATGGTCTATTTTACAGAATGTTTTGTGTGAATCTGAGAATGTATATTCTTATGATGTTGGTGAAACATTCTATTCACATCTACTAAGTCCATTTATTCACAAGTTTGATTCAGAGCTGATATTTCTTTGCTGATGTTGTGTCTAGTTTGATCTGTCTTTTTGTGTCAATGGGGGTGTTAAGGTCTCCTGGTATAATTGTGTTATTTAACTTTTCATTTCTATTAATATTTATTTTATATAGCTGGGTGCTCCCATATATGGTGCATATATATTTAGGATTTTTATCTCTTTCTCCTGAAATTTTCCCCTAACCAGAATGAAGTGACTTTTTAAATCTCTTTTGATCATTCTTTGTTTGAAGTTTATATTGTATGCAAATAAAATAGCTATACCTGCTCTTTTTTTGGTTCCTATTGCATGAAGTATTGTTTTCCATCCTTTGCCTTTTAGCCTATGAGTTTCCTTTTGGTTTAGATGGCTTTCTTGTATACAGCATATGATTGAATGTTGTTTCTTGATCCATTCTGCCAATCTGTTTCTTTTAATTGGTGAACTGAGATCTTTAAATTAATGGTTATAACTGAGATATATTGTCTTATTTTTGTCATGATATCTTTCTGCTATTGGTTCTTTAGTTTTCCCTCTGTTTAATTGTTTGCCTTGATTGGTGTTTTTTTTTTTTTGTGTTCTTGAAGTCATAGTTATTTTTATGTCTATCTAGAATTTCTTTCAGTATTCTTTACAGCATTGAATTGATGGTCATGAAGTTCTTTAGCTGTTCTTCATCACAGAAGTATCTTACTTTTACATCAATTTTGAACGATAATTTTCAGAGTACATCAGTCTTGGTTGGATGTCATTTTCCTTTAGGATTTGAAATACTTCACTCCATACTCTTCTTGACTTGACTGTTTTGAGAATTCTGCTGTGATTCTGATGGGCTTTCCTTTATAAGTGATTTGTTTCTTTAACAGGTTTTAATATTGTGTACTTATGTTGAATTTCTGGGACGTTGATCATTATATGTCTGTGTGTAGATTTAGTTTGTTTATGGCTAATGGGAATTCGATATGCTTCACTTATGTGTATGTCAGTTTCCTTTCCTATGTTTGGAAATTTCTCAGCTATTACTTCTGTAAATAGTCTTTTTATACCATTTGTGTTATCACCTTCTTTTTCATTCACACATATCCATCTTATATTGTTTTTGTTTGCATCATCTTGCAACTGTTGAATTGTTATTTCCTGATTCCTTGTTATGTTCAAAAGATATTTTCTTTCTTGTTCACTAGCTGCAATCTTGCCTTTGGTGTCTTAAAGTCTATCTTCTCATTCACTGAGGTGATTTTGCCAGCTTTTGATGGAATTTTTGATTTCCTGGATATCTCTTTGAATCTGTTTCATGCATTCTCTTTCTTTTATTGTTCTTTCAAAGTTTCAATCATTTTGCCATGTTTCTCTACTTTGTGACTATCTCTTGTTTAGAAATGTTCAGCATTTATTTCATTCTGTTTATTTCTTGTTTTACCTGGGAGATTATTTCTGATCTGAATTCCTTTATAGCTTCATGGAGTTGTTTCTTCATGGAGAGGTTTCAGGTGTATGGTTTACATTTTTCCTATGTCCATGTCTCCTAGGCTTTTGGGATGGCCTGGAGTTTTGAGACTGCATTTTGCTGTTTCATTTTGTCATTTTCCTGAATTCCCCTGTGGCAGTCAAATGCAAAGTCTCAGTTGTTTCCTAGGTTCAGGATGTCTGTCTGGTTTCTCCAGTTGAGTAAGAGTCGCTTGCCAGGACTTACTGGGTCCATAGTAGTACTCAAAGACTCCTTAAACAGGGGCAGTATGCTGGGCAGACCTTCCACACACCCCATGTGACACTGTGAAGCCCTCTGGCTGCTGGAGGTTGCTGGGGTGGGACATTACCATGTTCTGAACTGCATACCAAGGTTAAAGAGCTAGATGAATTATGCTGCACAGGTCTTTACCTTATGTTATATGGCACACCAAAGCTTTCTAGCTGCCTGGGGTCACTAGTTTGGGCCTGACCAGGTGCCAAGCAAGGTGTTGAGGCTGTACAGTTAGGTAGAGATAATTGTGCAGGACTTCAGCTTGTGCCACTCAGCACTGGAGAGTACCCTGCTACTTGGGGTCACTGAGAGGAACCCAACCAGGACTTAATTGATGTATCAGAGTTCCCTAGTGTTTAGTGATGCTGGATGGGGGACCCTACCAAGTTCCAAGTAAGGTACTAAGGTTGCAAGTCTAGGTGAATTTCACTGTGGAGGCCTTCAGATAGTTCCACTTAGTGCCATTGGTTTCCCTGCTACTCGGGGTCACTGGTTGG
>PVJX010050034.1:0-10833 GCA_004027295.1 Dolichotis patagonum | reverse complement strand
ATGGATAAGGAATTAGTTATTCAGCTGGAGAAAATTACACTTCTTGGGTTCATCACATACAAATATGGAGACAAATCCTTTGTCATGTTGTGAAAAGTCAATGCATTCAGGATTCTAATGACCCTTAATAGCAGATTATTACTCTAATAAGCAACCAACTTTCCTTGCTCCATATCCTTAACCTGAGAGTATATTAAATTCGCCAGTAGAAGTTAACTTTCTTTTAATATTTTCTACCCTGAATACAGTAATTACTTACTCTTTCCCAAATGCAAGTTAGTTAAATATTTGCAATACTCAAATTATCCTGAAGAAGTGATTGAAAGGAGATTACAAGATCCCTTTTAGTATGTTTTGACTAAAACTTTTCAGGCCAAAGATTTTTTTGATGTTTACAGGTAGGGATATGCCATTAAAAGAAAGTATGTTTCAGTGCTGTGCATAAGGAAGTAATTTCCTTTTTCTCTTTTACTTTTTAAAAATTTTTATTTACTTATTTGTTTATTTATTTTGGCACTAGGAATAGAAATCATGACATTTCACTTACCAGGTAGGTGCTGTGCCACTGAGTTGTATTCCTGGCCCTTTTCTTCTTCCTTTTTTAATTTAACACTTAATTAAGGATTCAAAAAATCAGTCCCTATTTGATAGAGACCCTTCACACTTTCTTACATATTAATTCAGAGTTATTAATTCACAGTTTCACAAAAACAATTTGCTGATCTTGGATAAGATGCAAGGACATTTGACCAGTAGAACCTCCTCAATCACAATCTTTCTTTGGGAATGGATAAATACTTTTTTCATATTAATACTGAATCTCTGCATTCTGTGAACGTTTCTCAAAACTCAAAATTTGTAGTTATTAACAGTTTTACAGTTATCACACATTAACTCAACAAGATGACATTTTCTTAAAGCCAAAAAGACTAAATCTTAACATTTTAAACAAATACAGTATGAAAAGTATGAATTTCCAATCTATAAAACTATTAAAAATTTATATTGCCTTCTTCCCATTTACTGTGGCAGTAACCACTCAGTAAACCTGTAACTTTATCAGGATTTCCAAAATAATGCTCAATCCTTGCTTTGGTTTTATTTTTTATTTTTTTAGACATTTCATATCTTTTCATTGGAAGTTACTAATAAAGAATAGAAAATTAAGAAAATTCAGTATTATTTCACAGATTGTCTTGCAAGTTGTAGCAATGTATTATAGTAAGGTACTATAGTGCTCAATTTTTCCCATCACATAGTTCATGTGACCTTATATTGGATATACTATAGCTATGTTAAAAAATATAGTGAGTTTATCTTATATGCAGAAGGATTGCTACAAATTTAACCCTAGGTAGTTTTCTGTTTTTTTTTTTTTTTTCAGTTTTTCTCTGCTTGCCTTAGAATACTGTCCATTCCACATATTCTAATTTATTTTTCTCTACCAATCTTCACTGTGCATTTAATTACTTTTTAAAATTTATGTTAGAGAAATGTTGGAGAAATATTTTGGTACCAATAAGCCAAAACTCAAGACTCAAGGATGGTTTTTCTCAATAATTTCATTCTCCAAAATTGCTGACAATATTGTTTCCTATAGAATAGAAGTTGCTATTTTTTATTATTAAGCATATGTGTAGTGCTGAGTTTTAAAAAACATAAACTATCTCATAAAAAATGAAGCAATAAATTTTTCTGTAACCTACAATTTAAGACACTATCTGAATCAAAGACTCCAAGTCTTGTAAGTAGACTGGATTACTGTAACTGAGTGTATTATTCAGAATAATTTAGATTAGTGAAACTAAATATTAAAACATCAGCTAAAATTAGTGAGTGAATGATTCCTAATGTCTACTGGAGTTTACACTGTCCAGTAGACACTCAGTGTTAAACACTGAGGTTTCTAATACAAGAAAGTAAAAGTGTTTAATTCCTTTTGACAGTGTAGTTAGAAAAATAGCTTTCAATAATTACAGGACCTAAACATACTCTGCAATTTTTTAAGATAATCTTTTATTCAACATTGTAAAAGGGGTTTATTCTCAAAATATTTTTTTAAATTGCAGTGTGCTGAACAGTGTTATTAGCATCAAACTTGTCAATACTTAGCAACATGAATGGTTTTCTTGTTTTGTTATTGCTGTTCCTAGTTTATTTTGCATGGCTTCTGAATGGGATTGGCTTTCTTTTCCTCTGTTTATTAGCTGTAGCTGCACCCTTCATTCTAGCAATTGTTCATTCTTATTATTAGGTTGATTTTCTATGAGTCTAATTGGTAAGAGCTATTTCTAAAAATGTGAAAAGAAACAAAGAAAAATTCCTAACTTTTCCTTTTTAAACATGTTGCACATACGCAGTCTTCTTTCTTCCTCCTTTTTTCTCCTTTTCTTTTTTCTTCCTTCCTTTCTTTCCTCTCTCCTTCCCTTTTTTCCTTTCTCCTTCCCTTCCTTCTTTTCTCCCTCCCTACCTTCTTTCCTTTCTTCCTTCCTTGCTCCCTTCTTTCCTTTCTTCCTTTTTGGGTGAAATCTCACTAAGTCCTAAAGGCTAG
This sequence comes from Dolichotis patagonum, assembly GCA_004027295.1. Classification (NCBI taxonomy): domain Eukaryota; kingdom Metazoa; phylum Chordata; class Mammalia; order Rodentia; family Caviidae; genus Dolichotis; species Dolichotis patagonum. The sequence continues at coordinate 8,282 of PVJX010050034.1, read as the reverse complement.
CCTTGAATTCACTATGTAATTAGCCCTGTTGATGATCCTAAGTGCTAGGACACAGATATACGCCACTGTGCCAGCTTCTCTTCTCTATTTTGAGTCTGGTAATGAACTTTTAGTCATACAGAAATGTTATGAAGGTAAATTTCACAATTTTTAAAATATTTTGATTTTTTGGTAACTATAGTTAGAATATCTATCCTAAGTATATACATTTTCTGATAGTTGCATGCTTTAACATTTTAAATGTATTTTAACTTAAATGCAAAATTAATAAAGATGGAAGAAGATCCTGTACTGATTTTATTATTTGTGTTTGGCAATTTGAAAATTCGAGCCATATTTCTCTTGCTTTTTCATTGATTTGCTTTCAATATTTTTATGTATTCATACGGAAATATTTGCTATTTTAATTTTATTTCTATAGATAAAGCTCTGGACAAAACATAAAAATTATTTGTCTGGCTCCTATATTCCTAGTGAGTGTAATATTATAAATTATTAATAAGACAGATGCCAATCTAAGCAATAGGAAATCTTGGTTCAAATTGGAAATTTACTACTTGTTAATTGTTGGATGACCTTTGGCTATTCCCTATTCTCTCCTTCAAAGGCTGTCCGCCTAACTAGAAATGCACTTCAGAATACAGCCAGGGCAATGATTCTTTAAAGCCATACTGATTTTCTGCCCCTTCAGAAACGTCTTTTAGTAAAAATGTGATTTCAAGCTCCGTTACTTGAATGCTATCTCCCAGGGAAATTGACCTTAGCTTATTGCATCTTATACACAATTCATTTGCTTTAAATTCAGAATAATATCAGTCACTCAATCCTCGAATATTATTATTACTATTGTTATTGTTGTTATTATTGTCTTTCTTTCATAAGGTTTGTTTCTATATCTGACTTCTGGTATGCACATTCTCTAGGATGGCAGTTTCACTTTTATTAATGCCTGTAATTCATGCTGAACCTTCCCAGAATCCTGCCAGTTCCAGGAACTAAAAATTATCCTAGGTTCTTAAGTATTTACCTTTGATTCGATCATACACAGTTGTTTTCTGCTTCATTCATTTGACCAAATAGCTTTCATTTTAGAAAACTAAACTTCACTTTTCACCACTTACTGAAAGTTTTTTAGATTTATGTGCTTACTAAAACGTAAAACTGGGGTTGAATTAGATGATTTTTATGTTTCCTTTAGCTCTGTCATTCTACGATTTATAAATCTATACTTGAATCACAATCTCTAGATGATTTTCTCCTATAGCAATTATGATTTCATTTTCTCTTTAAGAAATAGAGCTAAAAAAAAAGAAATAGAGCTCACACGGGACATATCTATAGAATATAGAACAAAAGAGGCTGACTTAACATTATTATATCATAAATTGATTAATGATAAATGTGTATATTAATGCAGTATTATATGAATGTATGTGGGATGATTAAATTAAGCTAATGGTGAAACTCATTATTTCAGAAATTTATCACTTTTTTGTGTCATTGGATACTTGACACTCAGTAATTCTGAAATAAACAGTATATTATTTTTAACTGTTGTCATCTTGTTGTATAATAGATCTCAAAATATATTCCTACCTTCTCTCTCTAAACATCCATTTTCTGTGAATCACCATTCTACTCTCTGTTTCTTCTAAGTTCAATAGTACCAAGTTCTGCATATAAGTGAGATTATATATTATTTATCTTTCTTTGTCTGGCTTATTTCATTTTCCCATTTATCTGTATTTTTAAAAAAGATAGAATTTACTTTCTGAAGATCAAGCAATAATATCCATCTGTCTGTCTATCTAATCTATCACACTTTCTTCATTCATTCATCTGATGGATGCTATGTTCTTTCCATTTCTTAGTTATTGTGAAAAATACTTCAATAAGTAGTAGGGTACCAGTGCTATTTCAACTTACTGCCTATATTTCATGCAAACAAATAACCGACTCGGTTTGTTGGGTCACAAGTAGTGTCATTTCTTCTTTTCTCAGGATATTCTTCCTGATGCCTGCACTAGTTTATTCCCACGAGCACAGTGCAAGCATTCCCTTTTTTTCACTTCTTGAGCACCCCAAATTTTTATTGCCTATTTTCTAATGTTATTCTTTCTTCAGTCTATTCCCATGAATCTCTCTTATTTCGATTCCTGTGAATTCTTCAGATTTTTATCACAGCGGAAGGCTTTACATTTTTATCATTATTCTTAGATTCTTCGATGGTTCTCATCCTTCACCATCATGCTCTGGAACTGCTCTGAATTAATTCAATGGACTCGTCTATCTTGGGGAGTGCCACATCCTCTGTGACTGTATACTCAGCCTTTCCTTGCAACAAATAGCAAACTCTATTAAGAGGATGATTGTTCAAATGCAGGAATTATATTCTTCTGACGTTCTTGCCTTCATTGTTAAATTTATCATCTCTACACTGACTAAATGAAATTTGTGGGAGTTCACTGAGGGCACAAAAATTATTACTGTCACCCTTGAATTAAAACACAATTTAATGACTAACCTTTTGGGGACAATAATATATTTAATAATTTAACAATAACAGATTGTTATGTTTAATGTTAAACATTTTATTTTGCCTATTTTGTTAAATATTTTATTTTGCATTTTGTTGAACAGTAATATATTGTATTTTGTTAATCATATATAAAATGTTAAACTTTGTATTTTGCACTGTTCCTCAATTTTTTATTGTAAGTTATTACTAAATATTTATGGCCTCATCTACTTTGTCACTTTGTTGAATATCTGCCTCACTCTATCTTTCTATTTTTAAAATTATTATTATTATTATTATTATTATTATCGGTACCGGGGATCAAACTCATGACCACGTGCTTGCAAGGCAGTTGTTTATGCCGCCAAGCTAAATCCCCAGCCCATATCTTGCTATTTACATCATTTTTGTGAAATACATTTCTGTAAAGAAAATAAATTTATTGTTTTGAAATTAGTTTGTGTTTCAAATGTAACTGTTTTTCATATCAATTTCTTCTAAATGCGCTAATATTTACCTCATGACCTGCATTAGCCGGAGCACATTACATGGTGCTCTGTACTTTTCATGAGAAAATAAGCAGATTAACAGACACAAGTGGAAATGAGTTGAAGGAGAAACAGAGAAAAATAAACACTGGAGAAAATATAAAATTCTTACATAGAAGAGAAAAATGCTATTTTACCTCCTGCTTTTCCTGTACCTGTTTTTAAACTAAACTCATCATAGAGCATTATGTAAAGCTTTATAAGAAAGACATTACCTTGACTATGTGCACAGGTTTTACTTCCTATTTATAACATCTAAAGAATTTCAAAGTTCCTTAAACTTGATAAGAAATTTAATTATTATATTTTGGCATCAATAATTTATGGCTCCAAATTATACTAAATTGGGAGCTGGTGATGTGAAGTACAAGTGAAATCAGGCCAATTCCAACCAAATCAGGCATAAAATTATGCTTTAATAAACTGTGATTCTACTTCCTATTACCCTTTTCGTTTCATCATGCATGCCTGAGCTCCATGTGTAATTTCTGTAGCCAGATGCTGAGTTTTATTGCTTTGATAATTTAGAAATCTGACTGTTGCAAAGGAGATATTAGTACGTACAGGCAGAAACTCATGAAAATGCTTTTTTTAAGATAGTGATGGAAACTGACTGCTAAGGAAATAGATGATGAGCAAAGATAAAAGAAACAACATCTGTCTTCCTAACTTCTCTATATTTCTTTTGTATGTAAAAAATATGGTTAGCCTAAGTGATTTTGCACTAATTATTTATGTAACAGAAGGGATTAAAGGAAGCACAATTAAAAGCTTAGCTTTTAGGCTACAGAAATTTTTAAACAATTAGCCTATATATGTTTATAGAAGTGAAAATTTGGGATTTCCCATAATAGCAGATATCAGTGATATCACATTTTAAAAATGAACATACCAGCTAAAAATTGTGAATTGTTACAGATAGATGGCTGAATTCAGTCTCTCACAATATCCCCCAAAACCCAATAACATTAATGAGTAAAACTATATAAAATTCATGCTTCAGCATAACTAAAGGAGAATAACTAAATATCAATCATCAATGAATGTGATAGGGACAGGGGTTTAGCTCAGCGACACAAGCTCCTACCTGGCAAGCACAAGGTCATGAGTCTGATCCCTGGAACTAACATGATAATAAATACCAAACTAGTAGGTCTTTTTCATTCTCTGCAAATTGTTTTTCTGGAATAACATGTCTAGTCCAAGAAAACCTGCATATATAAGATGATACAGGAGAAAGCAGCAGGCTCAAAACTGACCTATTTTCAGTAATAGAAAATGAAAGTCTGATCTAGCTCCTACATGTAAGAATAGTGGAAAAGAGTTTTAGTAGATTAGAGGAACAAACAGGGAAGGAATTATACAATATGTTTAAAATCTGAGATTCAGGAGAGAAGATGTTTATAGGAAAAACATTTTAGTTGAAGAAATCACACCCTCCAAATTTTGTAAGAGTATATACAAAATTTACAAGGCAGACAACTCTACCCACTGAGTTATATACTCTAGAGTGATTTTCAATATAGTGACTTGCAATCCACAAGTATTTCCCACAGAAACAGGAAAAGAAAATAACTTTTTAAAAAGTAATATAAGCAGTAAATTAAAAATCATGATAAAATCCAATCTACTTGCATACAGCAAGTCAATGCAAATATTTAGATGTACTTAACAAAATAATTTGGAATTTTAAAAAATGAAGTTACTTAATCAATAAAATATTAGGACTATAATTACAGATAAAGAAACTAGGGAAAAAAACATCTACCTGAACTTAGAAAAAAATAAAAGGCAAAGATAAAAAAATACGGTGTCAGTACCATACCATTTTTGTTACTACAGCTTTTAGTATCACCCAATATTGGGAAATGTGACAATTTTTCTTTGCTCTTTTTGCTCAGAATTGCTTTGGGTATTTTGGGTATCTTCTGTTCTAAGTTTTAGGACTGTTTTTGTTGTAGCTGTTTTGTGAAGAATGCTACTGGTATTTTAATAATGCTTACATTAAATCTGTAGATTGCTTTTGATAATGTCATCATTTTGATGATATTTATTCTGCTTATTCAAGAACTGTGGATGTGTTTCTATTCTCTAATGCTTTCTTCAGTTTCTTTTTCAGAGCTGTATATGTTTTCTGAAAGAACTAAAGGCATCATGTATAGTCATACATGCCCACCCAAATTTATAAAAGCAAATTCACAATATTTAAGATTGGAAAACTGCCTAGACGTTTAGTAACACACAGAAGTTGAATATTATTTAGACATGAAGAATAATGAAATCATATCATTTGCAGGAAAATAGTTGGAGCCAAAAGTGTTTTAATACTTATAGTGTATCACTGTTCTAATTTTTTATCTATGAAATCTTGTTTAAAATTTAAAAAAAATTTAGCTGAGTAACTTTTCCAATTTTCACAGCTCCTAAATACTTGAAGGGGCCAATCAAATATTCTAACAGTAGCAATCACAAACCAAACCATTGAATTATACTGTTCTTAAAAGAGAATTTTTTTGCACAATATTAAATTGATCAAGGATATTAAGTATATTGTGGTTATATTGCCACACTTAAATCTCTAATGTAGCAATAATGGAATTTGTAGCATTTTAAAAACTTAAAAAAATATACTTTGGAATATCAATTAATATTATCCTCATTTTTATGAGCAGATACAGCACAAGAGGTGTTTTACAAACATAGAAAGTTCATTATTTAATGCTGCTTTATACTTTCACAAACAGTACAAATGTGCTTTGTTTTTTGATAATGAAGATCAAGCTCAGGACCTCATGCTTGTCAGGCAAGCACTTATGCCACTGAGCTAAATCCCCAGCCCTACAAATAAAAGTACAAAAATAAATACTTGTTGCAAATTAACTTTACCACAATCACCACATGAGTATTTTTATCAAAAAAAGCCTGAAAAAGTATATATATATATATATATTTATTTTGGCCTTAAAAATATATTTTATCAGAGAAAAGAAGCAGGATTATGTCTCCTCTATAAATTTTTAGTAACTCATCAAAATGTACAGAAGAAATGGTGAATGATTCTGGAGATTTCAGTCTTTAATGTGCAAAATGACATTATGATGAAATTAATCTCCATGACAACCCTAAGAGTCACTTTCAGTCTAATTCATGAGTGTCCCAGTTGTTCTCAAATCTCAGTTTTCTTGCTGCCAACTGTGACCACTGTAAAGATGCTTCTGCTTATTTCTGTTTGGAACTCACAGGTTCCAAGTAATTTGTTCTGTGGTGAGATCAGATTTGACAAGTAGTGAAAGGTAGGAACAAGCAAGATGAATATTTTGGTGATTTTTTTCCCTCACTTTATAATTCCTATCCATAGAAAGTCTTTCCCAAAACTATGTAAACATAAGACCTCAAAATAATTTTAAGTGATAGAAATTGAATAGCTAATATTTAATTATGTTGAATTTGGTTCCAAATTTGTAAAGTAAAAGTATTTCACATAATTATTTTGAAATTTTAATTAGGCAATGAAAATACCTTTAACTTTATTTATATATTTATATAAAGTTTTAAATTATAGCTATTATTACATTTGCTTTTAATCTTTATGGCATTGATTTGTTATATACATGCTTAGTTGGTAAGTTAGTGATAAAGAAGTGAAACATGAACATACTATAGTATCTAGAAGATTTGCTGTAAAATTGAAGCTTTAATAAATACAGCTATTATGAGTAAGCTTAGAATTTTAGAACTTTCAAATTCCATTAAAATTAACTATTTATTTGTAATTCAGATATTCTTGTTACTTTTGTATGTAAGCCTAAAATAAAATAACTTTAAAAACTTGGTACTTTGATACTGTTTAATAGTTAGATTACTTTTAAAGCATTAAAACTAGTTTGACTTTTAAAAATGATTATTTCTAGAAAGTAACCGTAGCTTTATGTCATAACACTGCACTATAATTATAGTTGAGATGGTGCTTTTATTCTTAGCTCGTATTTTCATTTGTGTATAACTTCATGACAAGTACCTATGTGGGCTAGAATCTCTCACACATTTTAAGCAAAAATAGGAAATTTTCCCTGTAAATTGCTTGAATAAGCAACAATTCACCAACTACTAGAATAAAAAGAATATTTTGGAAGTGCTGTGAAAAAGATTTTTTATTCTTATTTTCGATAATTTTTAAGTCACTTTTAATTTATATTGGTTTCATACTTCTAACTTCCTATCTAATTAAAATCTTTATTGTCTATGAAAACTTAGTGAATTATAAAACATGCACTAGAATATATCGTAGTGATTGTTTCAAAAGTAAATATGACATTTACTATGGTGTTACGTTGAAAGAAAAGCATGTAGACTATTTAGATAAAGGTGAAATATATCCCTCAGTAAATCTTATGCCCTGTAATATCTTGACCTTTCCCTGATGAAATCTTTCTTTGTTCAAGTCTCTATGAATGAGCAGAAGTTCAGGAAGTTGATAAAACTGACAAAAACCCAACTTAGACATAATAGAGTAAAGCAGCCATTTTCGTTTGTAGACCTTGAACACAGAACTGGGAGAGAGAAAGAGAGAACTGGGGGAGAGAAAGTTTTCCTTGGGATGTTCATGACATGTAGACACAGGGCCCTGAATTGACTGGCAGCCACCAGGCACTCAGTACATAAGCTTATCACACACTCAACTCTGTAAGAAGTGGCAGAAAACCAGTGTGGAATAGTAATGTGGAATCCTCCTGATTTGTTTTCTGCTCTTATCAGCATTGCTGTGACATGTACGATTTGTCTGAAGCAAAGCATTTGCTTAAAATGTAGGCCATGTTTGTCCTTTAAAAGCCTATTAGCCTATCTAAATTCTGTCTTCCCTATTTCCTTAGCCATGTAGCCAGATTGGAGTCACTGACCAGTTATTTCTGATTGCTTCATCAAGTCACAGCCTCTCATCTCAAGGCTTGAACCCAACTGATGGCCTGGAGTGGTGGCTTTGCCATCTCGCCTGGCTCAATCCTGTTTAGGGAGACACTGGAAAAGGGAAACCGCAACTGTCACCTAGTTCCAAAGATTATACATCAGCACCGCAGCTAGCCTTATTTCCATGGCTTAGAGCCGATCAAGGGGAAAAGAAATAGCTTAGACAGCTCTGTACATATCAGTACATAGAGACAGGGCTAGGTTTAGCCAAAGTGGAAGTAACTGCTCTGTATTCAAAGAGAGTCGTCCAG
>PVJX010050033.1:0-10852 GCA_004027295.1 Dolichotis patagonum | reverse complement strand
TGCTTCAAAAAGGAAACAATGAAGAAAGACTACATACAGGTATTTTTTTAAACCTGTAATCTGGCTAAGAAGTAACTGCCATTTTACTTCTGTCAAATTTTATTTTTTTTTACTTTCAATTGACTTGTGTTGAAGAACTTTACTTTTCAGTATTACATAAGTTTGAACATGGTGGTGGGGTGCTCTAGCTCTGTTATGAATGTGTGTAATTATTGTTGATCTGCAAACCAGTTCATGTTCTGAAGTGTCTTTCTATAAGAAAATACTTTACAAATTTAAAATAAGCACATAATAAATACACATTTGGAATTCTTTTTAATTGTTAGTTAAGCCTAGAACACATTAATTCAAATTATATTAAAGTGATACAGTTTTCATTTAAATATCAATTCAGTTACTGTGAATTTATTTAGGGTTTCTGTCCCTTTGGTAACAATGCAGCAGCTGTAACTTTATATCACCATCTAGTGGCAGAGCATATATTTCCCAGAGGGGATCAGGTAGGAAGGTAGGAAGCCATTGAAAAGGCGAAGTAACTCTGAAAGTGGGCTTTTCATTGCACTCTGCCTTCTCAACTTTGAAAGTAATTTTCCAAATATGAAGCATATATTCTTATATTCAGAAAATACATGTGAAAGTTAAATATACTTCTGGTTTGTTTGTGTTAGCACAGAAATTTATAAGCAGAAAACTATCAAAATGCATTCCTTGAACTTATTTTGGAGTCATTATCTATTATGTCTTAAATACTCCTACTGAAAGGACCATTTTCTTATTATGGATATGTTCTATTAAACAGCTTACACTTTACGTCTACCTCTCTATGGAATCTTTCTTAAAATAATTTCAAAAATATTACCTTTCATAAAGTCATGTTAATCCAGTTATTCTCCCCAATAATGTTCTAAGAAAATACACTAAGAATAGATTGCATAGATTTTGAATGCATAGATTTTGAAGTTTAAAGAGGAAAGAAAGAAAATACAAGCAGTTATACTTACAATTCCATTTTACCATATCATGTGAATAAGAAGAAAAAATGTCTTAAATTTTATATTTTATTTTTTTCTTCATAAAACATGGCTATGCATTTTTAAAGTATTCTTATGTTTGCTTCCAACTTACTCAGAATATGAATCTTCAAATATCAACTGCTCCGCAAAATTTTCCATTATCACAAAATAAATATGACACAACTAATTGACATTTTCTTTTAATCTTAGAGACCATTAGTGATAGAACAACCATAGGACAGTTTACCGTGGCACCATTTTGTGGTTCTAAAATGTCGTGCTTGAGACTTTCTGGGCACCATTGTTTTATTGTTATAATCTTCGTGGAAGGGGAAGTCCAAGATGCTGAAATGCTTCTGAACCACTTCCATGGCTGCACCACGTGAGACACCATAGGTGAACCTCCTAACCTGTAGTATCTCGCAATGATGTGGGAGACAGGCGGTGGGGAAGCAACAAGTCTTGTACCATGAAAACATGGATAGATTTTGAAAGCCTTCTAGGATTGACACCAGATTAAAAAAGTAATGTGCTGTGATTTGCTAATGACTGCTTGCTGAGATAGTCATTTTGAAATGAGGCTCAGACAGTGACTTCCAAAGTGGAATTTTATTCTACAGATGTAGGTTGCAATTACACTAACATTATAATTATTCTAACTGCTAATTCACTTTCACACACAAGTACAATATAGTCATCTGTCAGGATCATATTCATAAATCATGGGACTCAGCAGCATCCATAGACAAATGTGACTTTAATAAGAAAAAAGTGCTGTGAAAGTAAAATAACTTTCATGCCACAGTCAGTAAATGCATTACCAACTCAGTGGAAAAAGGAGACTTGTCACAGCACACTCATTATACGGGCAATAGGGAAAGACTCAGCGTAGTAACAGTTTGAATTTGGAAGAAAAGTGAAATAATAAAGCACAATTATTGTTTTCCCCTGTGGACTGTTTACATCCAGTGTCTCTATGGAGGCAACTCTTTTTAGTGATAGTTTTATTTCCTTGTTTAAATATTCTTGGGGTATCTTTTAAATATCTGTGTTATTTTTATCAGATTGTAGGGCTTATTTAGCAAGGAAGATGAGCATATAGAAATAGATTATTTTTAAATTTTATTTATGCAATTACTTTTAGTTTTCCTGAACTATTTAGTTTTTATTTTAAATAACAGAATTATTTTGGCGGGATTTTAGTATTATTTTAATAATAATAAAATTATTAGTAGTATACTACACTTATTATGATATGTTATTATTATACAAGTAATGTACGATATAGGTTAGACACACTTGAAAAATATGAATACAAAATTCTCCAAATCTGAAACACTTTGTGTCAGCATGATGCCACAAGTGAAGAATTTCATACTTGACTGCTTTAGTGAGTGACAGTCAAAACAGAAGTAGAGTACAAATACTGAATAAAGTTACCTCCGGGCAGTGCACAAACAAAACATAAGAAGCAAAAGCAATTTCATGCTTAAATTTGAGCTCCATTCCCAAGATAGCTTTTTATGTACATGAAACCATTACCATTAAAACTTCCAAATTTTGGAGCACTTTTGTGATAAAAATTATGGGTAAGGGATATTCAATTTGTGTATGCTCGACTATCTGATTAAAGTTGTAAGTTTTATTATCCGAGCATAGACACATACATATGTGCTTGCAAGAACATGGCTCTATAACTTATGTGACAATGTTTTTCTGCTTCTCCTATATGATAACATAAATTCTAATTACCTTGAATACAATGGAAAAGACCAAGTTTTGGTCTTCAAAGAATTTGTACTTTACTGCAGTTAAATATATAATCTACATAAATTCAGATTTTCAGGGATAAAGCTTTTAAAAAGTTATTTCTTTCTATTTTTGTTTGAACATGACAATAAGGTGACGTGAGAAGTACTAAATTTTAAGTACTAAATTATAGCTCAGAGCGATAGCATCTGATAAAAACACATTATGAGCTATATGTATAGTTTGCAATTGTTTAGTTTCCTCTTAGTAAAAATAACTTGGCAAAATTAATTTTAATACTAAATTCTAGTGACACAAATATATAAATTATTTTCATTTAAAATTAATATATCAACAATGAAGCATTTAATATTATTGTTATCTTTTTAGAAACTAGTGCACATTAGAAGATTATCATTTAAAAGCCTTGATCTGTTTTTAGATTTCATTTATTCATAGTCAAATTGATTGATTGATATACTCAATATTGGAAGTTTTCCAATAACTTAAAGTGCCAGATTTTAAATAGTTTAAATTTAAATAAAATTTAACTAAAATGCAATGCCATCAGCTGTTCTCACCATATTTGAAGTGGTCATTATAACAATTACCAGACTACCAACTTTAATAGTAGCTTTAATAGTAGCTGTCCCCAAATTCTTAATTTTTGCTATTTTCTTAAGCATACAAGTAATAACAGTTGCCACACATTTTCATTTTAATATAATGTCATGGATTGTTAGATAATGACATTAAGAACAGATTTTGATTGTTCCTAATATGGTTTGAATCATTTGATTGTGATCAATTAGAAATTACTGAATATATATACAATATATAAGTATCTTGAGAAGCTTTCTTAGCATTAACCAATTTAGAAAAACTTTAAACTCTCAGTATTGAATATCTTAATATAGATACATATATAGTTCAATTTACCTAAATTTTAAGAGAATAATTCTGTAAACTCTATTATTCTTGAAATTTATTTAAGTGACATTTCATTCAATGGAAATTCTACTAAGTAAAGAATCTTTACAGAGTTTATATAATAGACAAAAATTGCAGATTCTTTGGAGTCAGTTTTGGGACAACGAATATAAGCATCACCATAATAACCAAAATAACTTAGAACAACTTGTGTCATAGATGTTTTACTGGAGTTTATATATACATATATATATATATTATATATATATATATATATATATATATATATATATATATATCTGTTTGAGACAGGATTATGAACCTCAGCCCAATACATTTTGGTGCTTTTGAAATTTCTCTAACGAATGGATCAAAGTACGCCTACTAAGAAAACGGAAGCAATGAGATCAATTGACCATCAATAAAAGATGAGTTAGAAATAAGCCACTGCCACCACAGCTTCCCATGTGGGGCGGATTGATGACGAGTCACCAGCAGACACATTTAAACATCCCACATGGACCACTAACCACTTTATCACCTCTCATAATGGTATTGGTTTGGCTGCTACAGAACAGCCATGATACTGATTTTAATCCAACTTGATTACTTACAAATTATTTTATTTGAATTCAGCTTTATAAAATACATCTGCCAAGTAAATAAAATTGAATTAAAATCTGGAATAAAGAAAGGATTCAATATTGTAGCATCTCTTTTATTTTCAGTTAATATTGAGAAAAGAAAATAAAACATTTGAGAACATGATTTAAAGTAATAATGAACACAGTTTTTGTGCATCCCTAGCATATATATATATATATATATATATATATATATATATATATATATATTTCTTCATAGATGACAAACACAGTCCAGTAAACAGAAATGTCATCCAGGAATGATTATTGAGATTTCAAAAGGAACATAATACTAAAGATAGTAAAGGTAGTAAAGTAGCAATGAAACTAATTTAACATTTCAGTATTTATTTGAAAAAAATGCTAAAGCAATTTATTTAAGTTGGTAAGTTACATTCTTGGAATTATTAAATAAAACTAATAGTCTTCTAATTGTATTTGCAACTGAAAATGGCAATCATTTCAACCTTATAGACTGCAAGTGAAGAAATGATTTTTCTGACACTCAGTTCAAGGCCTAATATATTCAAGTGCCATATCAACTGCAAGTTCCATTTGTATAGTAAATTGCATGAGAGTCCATTGCATATTTTCTTGTTTGTACTCTAAGATATATAGAATAAAAACCAATAGCTCAATTTTGAATGATAAGTAATTTCTTTTCAAAATACGTGTGTCTCTAAAGGCAGTCATATTTGCTGACAAGCTTTGAAGTGAGATTTTAAAATTTTAGAGCTCAAACATTTGGAAAATTTTCTATTCCAAATATACACAAGTTATATCAGTTCTTATTCATAAATCAAAGGTTTACTAATTGTCACAAAGTACCTATCTTATGAATCATAAAACCTTGCAGAGTCAATCTCTTTTTAATTGATATTTTAATTAAACTGGGCTTTTCCATTTTTGAATGTGGAATCCTCAGTACTGGTAGGATTAGTTCTAAAAGTTTGCATATCTCTTTCCCCACAAATGAAATATCCACTTCCTAACCATCTTTGTACTTTATCCACCTGATTTGAAAACAAAACTTATTAGTTGAATTATATATAATGATAAGATATAAATACAAAAGTGATTCTATAAAAATTAAATATACCTAAAATTTATAATATTAAATTAATAATGTCATTAAACTCAATGTAAAGAACTAAAACATTAATATTGTTTCATAACACTTGTATCATGCTTCTAATTAAAGAACCTGAAATTGGAAATTGTTTGTAGACTTTATGAAAATATAAAAGGCATTTTGGTATTTTATGTTTTTGAGAAACAATCGTACTTGCCTTAGAGTATCGTTTTCTATGTCACTTACTTTCAACAATATTATTATCTATTACGCTTCAGGACTTCTTACAGGCATTAGAAAAATCAACATAAAGTATCCAGTATACTTGATGATATAGACATTTCCGTATCCAGTTGGTTATAAAGTACAAAATGAGTTAACATATTGGAGGAAACAATAAGAAGTTATTAATCCCCTTTGTTATCACTATTGGTTTGAAAATTACACTGAATTCAGTCATCAATGTATTTTGAATAGTAAGATATTCTGATAGCAATACAAACTTAAAGATATTCCACAATGTATTTTAGGAAAATGCTGATGTTTGGAAAAGTATAATTGCATATATATGTCTCATTTGTAGCTGTTACTAAAACCATTTTTATATAATCTAAGTAAACATGACCTTGCTGTCTATTTCTCAGGCTGACTAGTGATGAGACAAGCATTTTAATTTCTAAAAATAGAATGACAGCAAGAAAATGTTTGGACCTGGTGTGGAGATGTTTTTAGGATGAGACATATTGTAAAAATCAATTTGTGAAACAACAATGAGAACACTCCACAGACAAAGTTGTCACCATCACTCCACACCAAGATATCTGATGTGCACAAGAAAGGTTTAATCGTGTGGTTGGGCTCTTGCTGAGACACATACACTTCATTACTCAGCAGATAATCAAAGGAACAAGGTTGATCCCTAGTGTTTTCCCCAAGGGCTTGGCGAGGATCCAGTTACAGAGCCCTAAGAGCAAAGCACAGTGTATCACATAAAGATATTTGCAGAAAAATTACCAGAGAGAGGAAGAGATGTGCAGGTGAAATAGTGCCCCTGAGAACCATTGTCAGATAATCTCATGAGATTTTTCTCTTGCATCATATCTTCAGATTTTCCCCTTCTCCCACTGAGTCTGCAACATTTGCCGGAACCTCGGGGAAAGTTGCTGCTGCAGGACAGAAAAGAAGAGGTTTCACATTCTCACATTTTTTTTTAATTACAAAGGGAAAAACTTAGCTAAGATCACACAGATTGAATACAGCAAGACCTGCCTTCTTTCCTAGAGTGATAATATCAAGGACTGCTAGAGTTCAGGGAAGCAGACTTCAGCCCAAGGGCTAAGCTCAGCTTGCTGACTGTTCTGTTAGAAAACTTGCTTCTTTATATATTGTTATGATTCCACAGGACAATGGCAGGCCAGCAGTCAAGACACAGATTGTAGGTCCTGCAGTGCTGAGTATTCACTAGATTTTGTTTTGCAGAAAATTTTTCCATTCACTGACCACTATTGTAGATCCCTGAGAAACACCCTGCTCCCTCCTCTAACCTAGCTGCAAGGTGCCGTATACTAGACATGGCTGGAAATAGAAACTTCTTATTAGTTTGGTGACTAAGACATGAGGAGCAGCAATTTGAGCAAGACCAGAAGAGAATTGTATATAACATTCCTGAGTTTCTAGGATGTAGGATACAACAGTAAATGGTTATATTCTACATTAGCACAGTGGGGAAGAGAGACCTCAAAAAATCCCATTGCATCTCTCTTGGTTTCAAAATGGCACAGAAAAACAGAAGTGTCCTAGAAATCTCAGGGCACAAAGGTAGTTCAAGAAAAATCCTGTTGAAAGAAGTGGAAATGAAAAACCAACAAATTAAATGCACCAAATATCAGTGTCCATAGGACACAGGTTTAACTGAGGCCCAGATTTTAGTTCAGCTTCTGACACCCAGTGCCAGTTTGCCCCGGGGATAGTGACTCAGTTGTTCTCAAGCATTTGCATTGCTGTTGTAGCGAGTGCATGTATCCTCAGAGAACTGCTGAAAGCATCGTGAACTTGCTGAAACAAGAGATCACTTAGGAGTTTCTATCACTTATGAGTTATTCTGGCATTAAAAGGGCTCAAACCAGTACTTTTGGTATTGGTGTACCTCAAGTTCATCTTGAAATCGCCATATTTCCATTCAGTTTCTTAAGTCTAAATCTGTGCCTCCTACTCAAGCGAGGCCAAAGTTGTGCACTGGTTTTATATGGTGGCACAGACATTTATAGGATTACCCTTTGAATTTGACTCTCTGTCATCTGAGGACCAGTAAAGTTTTTTGATCACAAACATCCAGTGTTGCTGTTTTTGCTTTCTCTCTGTGCTTGTGCAAAGACATTAGCCATTCAGGATTGTCCCTTTCTTTAACTTGTCAATGACAATTGGAATCAACCAGTTCAAGAAATTTTAATAATCCAGTAATAAGAGTCTGGGTTTTGTCAGTGTCTAAAGACAGAAAAGAGAGGATGGATGACAAAATGATTCAGCCATAGAAGCTATTGAGCATAGGGTCTAACTGCAAATGTACTACAGTCATTGTTCAGGATAAGTCCAAGTTTCTGGCTTGAATTAGGAGTGATACAATTTTGACATCTGTTTCAACTTTACTAGAGTAACTCAGGCTGTAGATGAGAGAACACAGCCATGTTTCAGCTTTAAAATGTTGAGACACGGTGCCTGGGGATATATAGAGAGAAACTTGATTCATAGTTTTATCAACATAATAGATTTAAGAAGAACTATCAGGGTTAAATACATAGATTTGGTAATTAGCATAAAGTTTAAAAGTTAAATGAAAGCATGGGTAAATCTGTAAAGTCTTGATGTGGACAATGGGGTAGTCATTATTTCTTTCACTCTTAGTAAATTTATTGTGGATTTTCTTTTTGGTCTTATGGTTATTCCAATGTTCAAATCACAATTGTGCACACATTGTAAAGATAGTTACTTGTGCTGTTATCCCTTATAGCAATGGCTTATTATTTTATATATATTTCAAGAAAATTTTTCTAACGCATATATTTAATTTTAATTTTTTTAATCAGAGAGGCAATATGACACCATGGGCTTAGTGCAATAGGTGTGTTCTAGTCACTCCATTCCATCAGGTTATCTTTGTGATTTCTATTGTTCAGAACCTTGTTCACTTCCTATAAGACTAATAGAATGAATATTTCTGCAAACCTAAAAGAATTTCTGTGAAGATGAAATAAGAAAACTGATAAATACTTTCAGAGACATAAAATATAATAGCTTGTAAGCATTATGATTATTCAAGACATGTTACATCTCCGGCAATGTATCAGTAAAGTTTGGTTCTATATTTTATTATACTGCCCTTCAGCAAATTGCATCTTCCAGCATATATAGAAGGGATCAAAGTCATAAGGTTTTGCCAGCATAGACTGGTATGCTTACAGGTTTATTAGTCTCTCAAGTGTAAAGAGCTAAAGTACATAGCCTTAATTACTGCTTCTGTTACTGACATTTGCTTTGTGATATTGCAATGGCCATTGAAACATTTTCGTACTTATCTAAATTCTGATACAACGTTTTATTTCTGCCTTGCAAAGCACCGCTGCATAATACAGTAAGATTTTTGTTTGGTTTTATTATCAGAGAAATATGAAATTGAAATCATTAGTTTTGATAATACGAGTCAGATATTTGGCTGTGTAATCCTGAGAACACAGCTTAATATGGCCATTCATTGCAACACAATGAAGGTGAGGGAAATAAAATGCCAGATGGATAAATAGGCAATAACAAATTAAACTCAACAATGGTGTAAAGTAAGAGGGAAGAAAAATTTGCTTTTAACAAATCACATCTCAAAAAGGTATTCAGTGTTATGGTATGTTAGGCCATCACTTACAGACAGTGAATCTTTGAATTTATCTCCTGTGACAAGATACACTCCTCATGTTGACAAAACACCACCTGAGTAAAGTTATGCAAGGAAGAAGAAAATTAATGCTAAAGTTAATATCTAGACTGGATTAAATATTTGATTTTTGCCAGCCACAACGTTAAGTGATTTACCTGCATTAGCGCCTTTAATTCTATTAATGCTATTCTCGGTTAAAGATAAGGGCCCCGAGGCTTCATGAAGGTGATTAAGCTGTCCACAGACAAACAGCTGTTACAGAGGGTAATTAGGATTCATCCGCATCTGCATAACTCCAGGAGTAGCTAATCAAATATCCCTAATCTACACAAACTTTTTCTTTCTTTTTAGAGTTAATTATATAAATACAAAGCAGCAAAAAAATTTTACATTTGAGAACACTATGATTTATAAAAACTGAGACTTTATTATAAAAACACTGAAGATCCCAAAGTTTTTATTGTTTGGAGACTAAATTTGAGGGTCAGATGCAGTAATAAAGCAACCTCAGTAAATATTTCCATTTATTGAAGTGCATTTATTTGCCATAAAGCAAGCATTTGTCCACTAATCTGCCATTTATCATATGTATTATATTACACACACATGTCCAATGTTTGCTACAAAACAAGCATTTGTCCTTAAAACTCTCTTTGAGTAACAAAAGAAAATTAAAGAGAATCTCTTGATAGTTCTAAGTGCTGATAATTTGGATTTATTATTAAAGGCAAAATATGGCCTTCACAGCTAATTAGTCTTGGTATTTAATTATTGTCTCAAAAATGGCTTCCTATGAAGCATTCTAAAACTAAAATGATTACAGAGAACTTTGGCAGAAAATTTACAAAGTCCAATTGGTTTGCATCAGATAATTCTGTGAAGCATGTTAATTTGTTTAGGTATCTGTGGGGTGCACTTTGCTCCTAATGCTTCCTGGCAGGTCCCTCAGAAAACCATGTTGATCCGTATTAACTGTTTCAAGGGGAAATTATGGAGGATCTTTACATCTGTTGTAATAATGTTTCAGGCTTAAGGCAACTCTGACTAGCTCCATGGGGTGGGGCTTGAAGAATTCAAGTCAACAGCTGTTTTCATGCTGGAACACACACTTATTCCTAAAAGAAATCACAATTTTTTCCTCAAGCACAATTCATGCTATTTGTTACGGGTTTTGTTTTTTTGTTTACATTCTATCATCAAGGAGGGAAGAACATTAAGAAAAATAAACTGATGAACATATATTGTTTAGTTTGGGTGTTCCATTTTCTTTATGACTTTAAACATAACAAAATCAAGTTCTTTAAAGGAAAATACCTTCTACTTATGGTAGTATAGAAGAGAAAGGAATGTGAAATGACTATATCATGAAATTTCTCAAAGATATTCAATAGTTATACTACTACATTGACAAGTAGAACTTATTGATCTTTACAGGGTATAAAATATACATTTTCAAAGCACTTACTATATTTGTAGATTTGAAAATATCAAAATTTTGAGTATAGAAATTATAGAAATT
>PVJX010050032.1:0-10834 GCA_004027295.1 Dolichotis patagonum | reverse complement strand
TGATAGTCTACAGGGTTTGCAGAATTGCTTAATGAATTTAGCAAGTGTTTAAAATCTATAGTGATCATTTAAGTTTTATTAAAATAAATAATGGTAGGTATGATGATACAAATATTTCGACAGGGTCTTTTTTTTCTTGGATGTATATATGATAAATGATTTTCATTTTCCTTTGGTGATTTTCTAAATTTAAAAAAAAATTTAACTACAAATATGTATTAATACTGGATAAGAAACAATTATTAATCTTCAAGCTATGCCTTTGAGGTGAGGATGGAAGAATATGAACAAAACATTAAATAGCCTATGCTTTTGGCAACTTTTCCTTTAGTTCGTTGACTGAAGGAACGTGCAAATAAAAATTCAAATGATATCAAAGTTTCAAATAGTCAAAATGAGCAGTGAAAGTATGTCGAGAAAACAAGGGGTGCTAATGAATTTTATATTCTCCAATAATCTCATTTAATTGCCAGGAATACAGGTTTTGTGATGTTAGTGTCACGACTGGCTTTGTTTGGATCAGAAAACTGGGGTGCGTGTTTCAGCTCTGGGGTTTCCACGAGGTTCATTTTGGTGCGTGGATGAAACTGGCACCTCCTTGAGTCTCCTGCTTGACTTAAACTTTTACCTGCTACTGAACAGGCTGCAAGGCTGTGGGCAAGTCCTTTATCCTCTGCGGACCTTCATCTCCTCAATTTTAAAAAGCAAAATATACATACCACGTGGCACCGAAAGGAGCTATATTGTCCTTGTGAAATACTTAGCACCATGTGGCGTACTGTGTTAGCTAGTACCAAAATGGATTAACTCATCCAAATTTTATAATCTCGGAGGCAGGCACTAATGAGGTCATAATGTTAATATTTCCACATTCAGATGGAGAAACCAAGGCCAAAGCATGTTAAATGATTTGCACAGGAACAGGACGCGGCGGAGGTGGAAATGTGCTGTGGTCTTCCCGTTCCTGTGTTGCGGTCACTCTTAGAGCTGCAGTCACACTGACAGGGCCCAGCTCTCCACATTCACTGCTAAGTTACAAGGAAGGCATGCTGTCGGTGCACACGGGGCCATAAATAAACATGCTTCGATAAAGCCACAATATTATTATTATTATTTTTTTTGGAACGTGTACTACTTAAAAAATAGGCAGTTGTTTCTGGTACGTGGGAAATGGGTTTAATCAAGCCATAAATCCTTACTGAGGCCCACGATGGAATTCTTTCTCCTCTAACATCTCTTTCATTTACATTTTTCTCTCTTTTTTCTTTCTTTTCTCTTGCCAAGGTTAGGAGGCCTTTCTTTTTGTCAGAGGTCCTATGTTTACATCGTGAAGCTCACGGTGGACACAGGCCTTTTCTGCTGAGGTATTACAGAACTGTCAAGAGCCCTTAGCTATGATATGGTGTTTGAATACTTATACCCAAGGCACTTTCTAGAATTATCATTGTATGCTTTATATTTCAGGACTTTAAGTAAAGAATTTGATGTCAGAATAAAACATGAATAGTTTAAATAAAAATTCGAGGACAGCAGCAGATGAGTAGTTTACTAGATCCATATTTGCTAGAACAATGGGAACCATCTCATCACCAGGAGAAAGTAAATTAAAGGATTTATATTCACGATTCACTAATATTCAAAGTGCAATCAAATGCAAACAAATGACCCATCTTTGAAAACTAATTTTACACTGGGAGCTGTAAACATCAGCCCAATGATCTATGAATGGAGGGTCACTTGTTCCTCTCTTGAGTTGTTCAGAGCAGTGACTCTCGCCTCGGCTGCCCACTGGGGATGCAGGGCAGCTGGCCTGCCTGCGCTGAGGTGCTCCTCTGATCCCAAGGTCCACTTGCTTCCTTGACTGTAATTGTGGAGGAGGGATCAGGCCTGGGTGTTTTCTAAAGCTCCCTGGGTGCTTTTGATAAACAAGTAAAAGTGCTGTAGCACATGACTGAATTTTTATGGACACTGGATTGAAAGAACGGCTTTTTAAAAACATTCTTTTTATTAGAAGAGAATTTATTTTTTAGCTGCCTCAAATCTGGCTGTCCTCACAGGGGCGAGCACCTTCTGACACAGCAGTGGTGTTCAGCTGGGCAGAGCTCAAGTGCAGTGAGAATCACAAGGGACCCCACTTCTCGTTCTCTTTCTCTTTCTCTTTCTCTTTCTCTTTCTCTTTCCTTTCTCTTTCTCTTTCTCTGGGCTCACAGTAAGGGTTATGTGCAAATATGTTTATTTATCAGAATAATAAATGAGCGGTTGTGCAGCTCTGCTTTTTGTCACACACATGATTCTCAGCATCTGCAAGGTTTTTCAGTCTCTGAAATCTCGAAGTGACTCGCTTTTCATCTTTCTTTCCTTCTTGCATATGTATGATGCTAGGCAAGAAGAATTCCCACTGATCAAGGCCAAAAGAAGAAGCATTTTAAAAAAATACAAAAATAAGAAAAGAAACTTCAGATATGTCAAGCAGGATGAATGTCTGGGGAATAGATTGTTTCCTAGAAAGAAAAGTACTGGGATGCATTACTGCGAGAACTCTAACATCACGCAACAATCGCACATTTGCTGTTAGAGCCCACAGTTTCATTACTAGGTCATGGCCAGTCCGCACTTTCTCTCTACCTTGGGGGTTTTTCCTGAATAAACAGAGCATAGGCTGCAGTCAGGCATCAACTGAGCGAAAAAACCAAATCTGAAACGCCAAGCCACGAGACGCTGGATGGCTTCAGCCTCAGATGCGGGACACAGAAACGCTGAGAGAGAAATGGCTTAATTTCATAAAAGACATGGAAGTGGGCCAGGGGTGTAGCCCAGCAGCAGAGCACCTCCCTGGCAAGCATGAGGCCATGAGTTCAATCCCTAGTACCAAAAATTAAAAACAAACCAACAAACAAAAAGACATGGAATTACACCCTGGGCCAGCCCGGGGTATCTTAGATGATACGTGATGAAAGGAAGGTGACAACTTTACTGGCCTGAAAGGAAGACAACACAAATGAATAAATTTTGTTTGCTTTTTAGTGGGAAAAAATAAATGTGTGCAGGGAGTTTTCTCCCTAAGAATCCAGCACACTTCCTGGACTTCACCTACTCAACGGCAGAGACAGCTGAGCTTTCGTGTAACCCTGGTGCGGGGCTCCAGAAACTGAGCAAGAAAGGAAACACCTGTGAGTTTCTTTTCAGTTCATCGCCTCCCCCAAGCCCCCCAGTAACCCCTTCCTTACATATCTGACCACTGAGAAGAGCGTCATTCTGCTCCAGAACAGTAGTACGCTTTGTCACTTGACGGGGCACTAAGGGCCTCACATCGAACACTTTAACTTGTTTTTATTAAAGCATCACCGAGGAAGTCCGGAAGACCCTGCAGCGTTTACTGTCAAGCAGGTTCTCTCTGTAGCCTGGCTGTAACAAGGCTGCCACAGTAAACACAATGCCCTTCACCTTTGCAAGATCTTAGACACCACAAGGTGATGCGAGCTGATAGCACTCTTTTCTTCACCAAAGGTGTTCAGCATATTCCAAAAGGAGCTACAGTTTTTTGTTTAAATGTCAATGGCTCAGACTCAGGCATGCTTTCATTCAAGTATTGCACCAACCATAGCGCTCTGCCTCCTAGAATCTGTTTCTGTATAGGTACCAGGAAAATTCACAACTCCTTTTAATGCTAAAAATTCAAGGTTGGGATGGGAACACTAGAAATATGCTTCTTGTTAGTGGGTGGAGTACAAAGTGGTGGAGAAAAGGGTTGAAGTATGGAAATACAAACTGTAATATAGTACTCGTACTAAATGCCCTACAATATCTCAACTATACTAATGGAATCAGAACACCACAGATTTCTGGGATTGCTCATTTGGTGAGCAAACCAGTGATTTGAATTGTATAAAGAAAAGTCAACTGATTATGATACCATAGCTATACTCCTTTTTGAACTTTCAGAATACTAGGAAATGGAAACAGCTAATGCATTTACATTTTCAACTCAAATGTAACAGAACAAGGATAAATTAAATGCATTTTCTTGAGACAAATCAGTCGCAGAGTTTGACACAAAGTAGCTGATTCTACAACTCAGAAAAATCAGAAGATACTGCAGTGACATAAAATTGATTTTAATGTTTACCATTTCATTGTTATCTTACAGAAAATGAAAACATATTTTGTAATACAGATTGGTTCCTCTCAAATTTGCACTTAGTAGGTATTAATGGCCTTTGTATAGAGGTTTATATTTTAATAGGGTAGTTTAATGTTGTCTGATTCATTTCTTCTCTCATACATCATTACTGCTCTGGGAGTGGTGAGCTGCGACGAAGTTAATTTCTCAGCAAAACTCTGTCTGCTGACCACTGACCTTCCTTGATGTGTCCTCAGCTAAAACAGATCATTGATTCCCTGTTAATCCTGTCCTCTCTAGTGGCCAGCTACTCCAGGAGACCACCTCGTCCCCAGAAGTCCTGAAATCAAAAAACCCAGTTTGGCTGCCAGCAACCAAGCTGGAATCTCCTTTGAGTCTACGTCTACAGCCAAAATAATAAGCAGCTATATTATTGCATAAAATAACACTTTTTAACAGGTACCGGCCCCCTTTCTATGAAAGAAAGTTTAAAATTACAAATACCGTAGTTGGCTAAAAATTACTGTGATAAAATATGGCAACGATCACTCAAAGATGGTCTCCGGTGAATGTGATAATTTATTTTCACCCCTGGCCTGTTTTTCTGTGAATTGCTTCGTTCGGTTTGGATTTTAAAATGTAGCTGTCTTAGTGAAATTCCTAGATATGCTTTATTCTTACATTGGTCACAAGAGTTAATTATAGACAAAATGGTGAAAACAAGATTGTGAAACCAGCCTTCCATTTTATTCCTCTGATATTCCTGTAATCAAGGTCTAAAAGCCAATTTCTGCATGAACTGCCATTATACCAACTTTCTGTTATGAAACGGACCAGGATAACTTTTCTTTTTCAGACATTCTCAGTGGGCAATGAAGTAGGAATACAGACATTTGTTGGAAAACAGCAAAATCAGAATGGTAAAGGACTCTTTCTTCAGCTAGCGGTCCAAAATTATAGGGACTCTGATCTTGAGGGTGAGATCAGAAGACAAAATTATGTTTGGTAATATTCTGTTAAGATGTTTTTTCAAGAATGGAAAACTTGTGTGCAACTGGTATATATTTTAATCAGCTAACAGTCACTCCAGAGATTTTGATCAGCACCAAATCCTGTACTAGTAAGTATTCAAAAGTTAAGAAATCATACTACACTTAATATTATAAAGGCAGAGTTCTATGACAGTAACTGAAAGTTATATACTTGCTTCAATAGAAAATTTTTCTCATTTTAATTTCTAATAAAATTCTTATAATATAGGTAATAATTGTTCAAGTATGGGCTTCCTCCAATGAGCTAACCCCCACTTTTATCTGAAGTGCTGGAGTTGCTATTTTGGAGATGGTCCCCTCTGTAAATAATACATTCTCTTACCCTAGACCACTTAGGTATCTTTAATTTAGAAGTGTGGGTTCTATTTATACCAGCAGTATTTGAATTAACCTCATAATCTCTTTGGATCTATAGTTTCATATAATTTGCGTATCTGGTCTAACTTTAAAATGTGCATGCATACATTGTCTCCTTTAATATTAAAGCATCTGAAGATTTCCAGATATGCTTTTGATCCAAGAATCTACTTTTATTTACAATATTTCATTTCGATAATATATGAAATAGTTATGGGTTCATGGACTTCCAATTGCTTTATACTTTCCATATATGACTCTACATTTATAAATTTATCAGGATTATTATAGAGCTTTAACTGCAACTAAAACCAGTTCAGAAACAGATTTATTTGCTCATGTTCATGGGAGAAAAATCTACATTAAAAACCTGCATGAAAGTATACTAGCTCTGTCATCGTTATGTTATGCTAAATCCCATTGATTAGAAATCGTGAAACGATGAGAAACCATGAAATGCAATCTGAATACAAATATTGGTCCCTGTGGGGTCTCAACAGTCATAAAAATATAGGAAACCAGAGCTTTATTTAAGATTGGAGCTGTTAAATGAGAACTTTTTCTTCTGAAGCTGGACTCAGATTCCCTTGACAGCCCTGAAGATTTTAGTGTAAACTCTTAGATGACAGCTGTAGCATTTCATTTGTGCCTAATGATGACCGGCAAGGCCCATGGCGTTGGCCATGTCTGCCAGTTCCCGGAAGGTTCAGGATGACATTGTTGACTTTGTCCCCAGACACAGGCACCTTGTGGGCTTCCTAGCGGATGTAAAAGTGGGAAGACGGGTTTTGAGAGGTGGGCGTTTATTCCTTGGTGAGGCGAGTGTATGGTTATCCATCTATGATTTAACTTTTTCATGTAATGTAAATAAAAAAGAAATATTAAATAGTTAAAGTTATTTTTATAGGACAGTAACTTTTATAGGCTAACAGAAAATCAAGCTGCTAAATTTTACACGTTTTCTGCCCAGCAGTTTAGCTATATGACTTTCCTGAGTGGATGCTAAATGCTACCTAGCAAAGGGCTCTCAGAATTTAAATATAACTCAGTAATGCTACTCAAAAGGTAAAACAATTCTTCTCAGACACCTGTAGTTTCAATCAGAAGAAGGTAGGAGTCTCTCAAGGGTTAAATGTTACCTGCGTATTTAGGCCTCATGTAAGTGGGATTATTAAGATTCCCTGTGCTTGTGACTATGCACCTAAGCCCGTGTGAATTTCTTGTTGTCTGTGTACAAAGGGAGGGCTGGAGAAAGGCAAAGGCGGGCTGCTGGAGACACGAAACCTTGGCCTGTAGGAAAGTGTTAGACTGTCCCGTTGCACAACCCCTCGGCACCTGGGTTTGTGTGAAGAAGCCTGGATCGCGAATCTGTTGCTCTCATTTTGTCATCAGAGTGCGTCTCAGGATTGTAGAAACATGTAAAATTTGTGCTTGTGGAAGCTGCTGCTCTGAGGAGGCCTCTTTGCCTCAGTGGGGCACGAGCAAATCTGGGGCTGTCGTGACCAGCTCAGGAGAGGGGACCGGGAGGGCCGCGCACACAGGGCTGGGCAGGAAAGCCTCCTGGCCGTGTCGAGCTCCCCTTAACATTATGTTCATTAGTAATATATATTGAAGGATAGCTTTACAAAGAGCAAATCAATGAATTGGCCTTTATGAAAATGACTCTTTACAGTAAAAAAGGGTTATCACAGTTTTGGTAACTTGCATGAGTTCATATTGAAACCAAACAAAACAAAACCAAAGAAAACACCTTTCACATGTTCTCGGTGACGCTGGGAGCGACGCCCGGGCCTCTCAGTTGTACGCTCGGAAGCAGTAGACGCCGTACAGCTTGTGCTTTTTATCAGGGAAGCCCACGAAGCGCACGGCCGCCTCGGTGGGGCTGCAGCGCCGCCGGGGCCGGGAGATGGGGTAGCGCACGCTGCCGTCCGCCAGCCAGCCCGCGTCACAGCGGTCGTAGCCCAGGAGCTTCCAGGCTGCAAAGATTTGGCCCACTTTGGCGATTTGAGCGCCGTCGTTGAGACAGGCTTGCACCGCTTCGTCGTAGGTGAGCTTGGTGGGGTAGATCAGGTAGTAAAAGCGGCCTGCAGGAAGGAGAGGAGAGCGCGCCTGTGAGCAAACCGCACAGAGGGGCGAGCTGGAAGCTGCTGTCAAGGCAGAGACGACAGACGGACGAGGCTGAGAAGCAAGCTTTGGGGAGCTAGGACTGTGGAGCCCCGTCACGCCCCCCGGGTCTTCCTCCATGAAATCCCTTTTGTGTGACTTCCCTTAGTATGTGTTCACACATGCCCTTTCGCTGCGCTAGCAGCCAAATGCAAACCACAGATGCGATTTCTGCTAGCCAATTAGCAATGAAGAAACCCCCTTCTGTGGTCCTGGAGGAGACAGAATTCCATGTTCAAAGCAAGGGCTATTGAAATTCTAGCTGGAGCAAGGCTGAAGCCCAGCACAAGTGTCTGGAGAGGCAAAATTTGAATGTGAAAGGATAAAAAAAACCACAACCATTTCTGACATAAAAGTCCATTTAAAAAAAATCAAAAGCTCTCAAGTCCTTTTCATTCCAGGTATCAATAAGACATTATTCTCATTCAAAGGCTACAGTATGAAAATACATAAAATGCAGGAAGTCCCTTGCCACAAACTGTACGGGCACAGAATGTAAACCCAGTTCCTCTTCGCTCACTCGCAAAGAAGACGGAATTGTGGATTATGTTGAACGCCTATCCTCTGATCCCTGACACCTTGCCATGTGGTGATTCCACAAGAAAAACCAGTGAGGCTTTGCCATTTATTGCAGTGTTAATTACTGCAATCCCATGAACAGGTATGAGGTGTGCGCAAAATGCAGAAAATAGGACGTCAGCTGGCTGCAGGGACCCATGCTCACTTGGAGGTTCAGCTGGGATACACCCGGATTCTCTTACCTGATTACTCACTGGGGATGCGGTGTTAGTAAAATATAAATCCGTAACTTCCTGGTTCTCTCTAGACTCATGATGTGAATGGGAGAAAGCAGGGAGGGCAAATCCCTCATCTACACTGCAGGACCTGCCTCAGATTTGGCCCTGTGAGAAGGTCAGCACACGCCCGCTTTTATGCTGCAGCACGCAGAACTATGGGAGGCAGTGTGATGCAGACCGCGGAAGGAGCAGAGCCCAAAATATTCACCACCTGGCTCTTTCTAGAGATTTGATGACCTCTGGTCCCTTTCTGTTTCCCCAAATGCATGTCACTTGGCTCCTGAAGTCAGGAGTAGGTGAGGTCAGCAATTAAAAGTATTTATGAAAGAAGTAGATGTTGGTTAAAATTCCCGCTCAAGAGCAGTAGTCACTTCAGCTGGAGGGAGTTAATCTCATAAACTGAGCTGAAAGCTGAGTGAGGGAAAGGTATCTTGGGGAAGGAACAGTTAGTATAAAACCCAACTGTTCAGGGCCAGCTCCTGCCTCCTGGGTTTGAGACCTATGCAGTCCGTCACGCTTGGTTCCGTGATCTCCATTATCCTCCTGGAATTCGTAACCCGTATTTTCATGTTGCATGGGGTCCCATAAATAAGGTAGCTGGTTCTGCCTGGCATGGTGGTGTGCACCTGTGATTCTAGCAGCAGAATCCCAAGTTCAAGCCCAGCCTGGACGATTTAGTGACTTAGCAAGATTCTGTGTCAAAAAACAAAAACCCCAAACCGAAAACCCTACCACCAACAGCCCTCAGAGCATGTGCCAGTGTCAGCGATTTCATAATAAGGTTTGGATGCACTAAAACCGAAGAGTATGGGAAATGTACTTTTTTCCTAACTTGACCACTTCATGTGGTTTACCCTAACACTATGACATGCAGGAATGTTGTGTGACTTTTCAAAGCTTCGGCTTTTGAGGAGATAAGAGTCACAGCTGAGTGCAGGGCAGGCCCCAGATCGGTCTTACCATTGAAGTTGGAGGTAAAGCAGAACACGTCGTATCTGCTCTTCTCCTTGTCCCAGAAGCCGTAGTTCCGGACGCCGGGCACCGTGTTTTGGCCCCCGCAGGGCTCCCGGGGCCGGGTGATGGGGTACTGCACGGAGCCGTCGCTCAGCCAGCCGGCGTTGCACCAGTCCAGCCCGCCGCGCCAGGCCTCGTAGAGCTGGTCGAAGGAGGCGATCATTGCGTCCTGCTCCAGGCAGGCCTGCTGTGCCTCGTGGAAGTTCAGGTTGTAGCGCCCCAATCTCGGGGAGTAAGGGAAGACCACACCTGTCCAGAGGCAAGGCGAGGGGTCAGCAGGGGCAGGCAGACAGGAGCCACACTCGGCAAACCCACCCGACTGCTGCCACCCCAGTGTGGCCTCTCAGAGCCCTTTACCCTTCTAAGAAGCTCTGAGGACTAAGCTTCCCAGTCAGCTCTTGGCTCTGATGTCTGTAACGAGCTGTCTCCTTTGCTAAACGTTGAACCCACACCTGAAGTCTCCTTTCTGGAAGTGGCGAGCAGCAGATGAGAGCTCCCAGCCGGCTGCCTGTGAATGAGCTTCTGCAACTGCTTGCTAACCTCGGGAGCAGTTCCATCCCAGAGCCCCCTGCGCCCGGGAAGAGAGTATCAGGTACTCAGCAGAGCAGGGTGCCCGGGGCCCGGGGAAAGTGGATCTGTCAAAAGTCACAGTGTTTTCCTGAGAAGTTATTACAGAGTGAGTGGTTTTATCTGGTCTCTGGAGTGTATAAAGAAACGCCAAGTACTGAAAAATGTGTACACGTTCATTTGCATGTGCTGCTTAGGTAGGTTATTATCACAGAGAGGCTCCTTATTAGGAGAGGCTCTAAAGTGAATTTGCGTAGATAACAACCCCGATTAAACAGTCTGTAGGACAGTTCGGTACAGCGAGCTACGCCCCATCAAAAGCAAGTGGCTTTCTTTTTTCTCTCAACATTTAATGTGGCCCTCAATCTTCTTGCTTTACTTTCCTTTAGTCATACAACTAAAATCAGGGTTTTCACTGGAAAATATCTCATTAGTGTTTTTCAGCTTCCATTTTATATACTGCAAGTGGAAACCAAGGTTTTAAAATATTTTTCACTACAAACAGGCAAAAACAAATAGACGAGTGAAAGCACTTCCTGAACTTATACAAGGCCGATACAGAAAAGGCACCGGAGAGCTGACTGATTACTGCTGAAGTGGAGTATTTGAGAGAACAAAATCCCTCAGCGAATGTGGATGGTGTGACTCGGCCTTTGACTTTGCCTGGGAAAATGCAGGAATACAGTGGAACGTGTTAAGCTATGTCATAGTACCCTGCACAGTTTCTCTCTTTTTTGGTACCAGGAATCGAACTCAAAGCCTTG
>PVJX010050031.1:0-14599 GCA_004027295.1 Dolichotis patagonum | reverse complement strand
GGAGGGGTTACGACAAACTGTTTCTTTAGGGGTGACAGTAGCTCAGGTGTTGCTAATTTAACTTTTATCCTTTTCCCTTTCCTTCCCCCATTCCCTTCCCCACTTGCAATAGATCAAGTCCAGTTTAATTAAAAAAAATAGTTGCCTGCATTTAACATTGGGGAATCTAACTTTTTAAAGAAGACAAGATTTCTGGCTTCAAGAAATTAAAAGATTTGGTCTCATGAGTCCTCTATTTCTTCATGTCACAGTCAGATTGAGCTCTCTGTTGCTTGCCCTGTTTAGACATTCTTTGTGTACACTTACCCTGCATCATAAACAGCATCAGTCATCTTGAAAGGTGACCAGATCCCCAGGACCCAGCCCTTCTCGAAAAGTTCTTTGTTCTTTCCATGTACACTTGCTACACAACTTGCTCCGCCATTGGATCAATATTACTTAAATGGCTATACTGATAATCTTACTGGTTGATCATAGCTTCAACCTATGTTGTACACACCTCATGATTTTACTCCATAAAATTTCCTGTGTGAAGTGGGCTTGTTGGCAACTCACTTGGGCCCTGTCCAGTCTCTCTCAGGAGCTATTGTTCCCTCAATAAAATTTCCTACTCTTAACTTCAGTTCCTGAGAATTCATTCTTTGATTTTGGGGAACACGAACTTGGTGTATGGGGCATTTAGCAGGTTGGGAGTTAAAATATTTCCCTTGTATCAATTGAAAGTTTTATATTATCTGGGCTTCTAGTCACTTCTGCTACCTGCCTGGCTCTTTTTGTCTTTTGTACCACAAGTGTTGTTTCAGAATTTCATTGAGTACTTATAGTACTGGTGGCATAATTTGGGCTGTGAGGCCATGACCCCTTTAACCATCAGTTCAACCAATACCAATCCTGCTTCTATTATTCTAAGAGAAGCAGAGGGCTTCTAAGAGAGGCATAAGTGCCTGCCTTGCAGGCAGGCAGTCGTGAGTGTGATACGTGGTACAAAAAAAAAAAAAAAAATGCAGAAGTAAGAATAACAAAGGCCAGGGAAATCTCTAAAGCTTTAGGTCAAAGTGTGTGCATGTTAGATGCTGCAACTTAATCTACAGTAGCCTTCTCCCCCACTCAAACTTCATCAATGGTTCACACATAAGAATGCATATCATGCATATAATTAAAATAGAATGAATGGGGGAGACTCCAGTGTACTAGATGTCCTTGGATGACCCATTACGCTGTCAATCACTTCTGTCCCTCATATCCAGAGCTCCAATGAGGAACTTGGGGCAGGGTATGCATCTTCTAAATCCAAAAGCCTGATTTATTCTTTTCTCTTCCTGTTCCTCTGCTGTCCTGGCACCTGTCCCCATTCATTGTACCGTTTTGTTTTTGCTGGCACAAACCTACACTCCTGGAGTGCACCTTCCTCATTAACTTCAATAAATATAGCTGCTTTTTCTTTGATCACTAGGTATATTCTTGCAACTACTTGATGTACACAGAACCTGTCTCTCGACCTAGTACATGTTGTATCATTTACATATAACTCCTGTGGTCAGAGAAGATAATAAGGCAATTCCATGTACTCAACAATATTCCTTGGGTTTTTCAGTGTAAGTAGAGCTGCTAATTATTGCTCTCAGGTTTGTCTAGTGATGCAAAAATGGAGCTTCTAAGAATATTTCTTCTAAGATACTTGTGATTTTATAATGTGGAAATTTTCTAGATGTGTTAATGATTATATTTCAGTATTCCTTTATGAACTAAATTGCTTACCTCAGAATCTTTGTTCCTTATAGGGAGGTAAGGATAGTGAAGAAGTATTCTACTGCTTTAATCTGTACTTGAAACATTTTATACCTTTTGTATTTAACTGGAATACTTGAGGTCAAATTTCATGACAGGACTGATGAGCAGATTGCTCTAGAGGACTGTGCAGCAACCAACTTCAGAACGGACAGACTGCTCACAACTTGTTTAGTTGTATGTCGTAAGGAGCCACAGGAGGAAGTGGCAGGTGGTCAAGCTCTGTGTGATCCCAGTTTCAGAAGTTCTCACCACATAGTGTTCCTTTTATCTATCGTATGTTTTGATGTTTAAGGTAACGGGGGATATTGAAGATCTGTGCCAGGAAGGAAAGCAAACATTGCTATATTCCTGTTGCTTTCATGTATATTGAAAGTTTTTATATGAGATTGATGCTTTGTTTTTTTATTCTTAAGTATGTTAACAGTTAGCATGTGAGGGACTATTCTAATTTTAGGGAGTAATTACAGCAGTGTGGGAGGGGCTGGCTTTCCTGGAGTCACCAGGGACTGTAAATGGGAGGGAGATTAGAGGGGAGAAGAGAAGGCTGTGTGTGTGTGTGTGTCTGTGTGTGTGTGTGTGTGTGTGTGTGTCTGTCTGTGTGTGTGTCTGTGTGTGTGTGTGTGTCTGTGTGTGTGTGTGTGTTGTATGGTTTTAGGGAAGAATTAACACTGAATTGGAAATAACACAAGATACCTGTGAAATTAACAACACATGGTTCCCGTGAATATAGAATTTTACTGGCAAAGCCTTCTTTTTCTGTGTCGTTCAACCCATCTGTTCTCTTTGACTGCTACTGACATTTGCATATTTCTGTCTCTCAAGGAGTTTCAGTGTTGGGTAATTGATCAAATCAGTAAGAACCATTGAAAGGATGAGAAAAATCACAATTTCATTGGCTTTTTAAAAAACTTTTTATCTGCATGTAAAATAGCACCTAAGAAGCAGATAGGGAAAACCTGCTAGTAGATAGTAGATAATTCACTTTCAAGGCCATGTGATTATTACAGTGTCCAACGGAGTTTGCGGACACTGCATACAAGCATCCATCTCTCTTCAGTCTCTAAGAGATCCTTAAGTTGTAAATCAATCTTCTTTCATGATGAAATTGAAGATGTATAATTTGAATGTTTAATATCCAAATTTTAGTTTTAATTTTTTTATTTTAAAGAGAATAAAACCAAGCAAAATAGAATAAAGCCAATCAAAACAAACCAGTGTGACACAGGACTTCAAAACAATACAAAATCAACAATAGTTACCATAATTTCTCTTGTTGTCTTCAAAATATCTGCAGATACCTTGAGAAGTAGTAAAAATCAAACAAAACAGAACAGAATAGAACCAATAAAAACAAAACAGTGAATGCAATAAAGAATTTCAAAACAAGGCAATAGTAAATCCAACATGGCTACCATAATATATCTTATTTTTGAAATAACTGCCCATGTCATTGGATATAATAAAATCAAACAAAACAAAACAAAACAGAATAAAACCCAACCCCAAAAAACAATGAAAATGATACAAGACTTCAAAACAAGACACTAGGGAATTAACAATGGCTGCCACCTTCAGAAGGTGATCTTCCATAGATGCTACATTGTGTGTTGTTGTCCTGGGAATGGATGATCAGACTACCAGATTTAGACCTGCAAAGTCAGTGAAACACTAAACACTACAAGCATTAAATTGTATTTTGCCTCAGTAGCTATCAGCATAGGCTGTGTTTTCCAGATCAGTCAGTGGCTTATGGGAATAGTGTGTGGAGGTGGTGGTTTGCTCTTCTTGTTTCATGGCTTGCACGCTGGCCTGTGCATGGTACTGACTCACAGGAAGGGCTTGGCGTCTTGGTGACTTTTTGTTCCCTTCCCCTGCAGTCCATGAATGGTGCTAACTCACTGGAAAAGGCTCTGTCTGGCTGTCCCCCCAGTGGCCCGTGCATGGCACTGATTCACAGGGAGGGCTTGCTTTTTGGGCAAGTTTTAGTTTTGAAATGGTCTAAGATGATTATATTATGTTAAACACCATCATATATAATGTGAAGCTATGAAAAAATGTTTATTTGGTACAAGTATCCCAATGCAACATTTCAAGGGTAAATAGTGTGATACAATCATATATGATAACATGGTGTATATATTTTTATGCAAAATATTAAATAGAAGAAAAACTTAATGAAAGTTTTCAGAAGCTACTTGTTAATAGAATTAGTTGCCAACCTAAATGTGGGTGGGAAAGGAAAAAATGCAAAACATATAAAATTTCACAGTGCTATGCCAGTGTTGTACTCAGAAGAAGACTTGTTAAAGCGTGACAACTGACATACAAACTGTCATTGATAGGAACACACCTGTAATTACAGGGGCCAACCACTCAGTTTTTAAATAATTAAGACAATGAATTGGTTGCCATCTGGTTCTGATATATAGCTCTCATTTGACTTTCTATCTTTCTTGGAATTTCCTTTGTATTTTTTTTTTATTAGTTTCCTGCTTTGAGGTACCTCATGCTTTCCTCTTTCTTAGTTTAATCTCTGAGTGCTTTGGAGATGGCTTCCTGATAAAAGCCATGTTTGAGAAGTTTTTGAGTCCTTGCTTGTCTTGAAAATGCCTTCATTGATAGTTTGATAAGGATGGTATTGAAGTTTAGAAACCTTTATGTCATAAAGTGGCTTACCTATTTATTTTACTTATTTTTAATTAAAAATGGGTTTACCTATTTATTTTACTTATTTTTAATTAAAAATGGGTTTTTATATTTATAGAGTTCAATGCAATAGTTTTATATATGTACACATAGTTGGATGACTAAATTAAGCTAATTAAAATAGCCATCATAATCATATTGCCTTATTTTATATGATTGAGATACCTAACTTTGAGCAATTTCCAAGGTACAAAATAAAACAATAAATCCAATCAAAACAAAACAGTGAAAGTGATATAAGACTTCAATACAGGATAATAGGAAATTAACCATTGCTACCATAATTCCTCTATCTTTTTTTTCCTTTTTTTAAAAAAAATTTTATTTAAAGAGAATAAAAAAACAGAATAAAGGATAGCAACAATATAGAATTCCAAGGAAAAAAGGAAAAGAACAACAACAAAAAAGCCCTAAGTAATTATTACTTGACAAATTACATACTGACTTCTTGGAAATAGTTGTTCAAGTTACAAAGTTAAAACATGTAAAGTAGACATTCAAACAGTGAGACTGTGAACAGTTCTGCTCCACGATCTGACAGAAACAGCAATATGGTCATCCATCTTACCCACTCAAATAAACATGCAATTATATCAAAAGGGTAAAATTAAACACAACAAAACAGAGCAAAGTGGATCACAAGAAGGCAATGTAAGAAACATAAATTTCAAAACTAGACAATCAGAGATATGCACTCTCTATCATATTGACTCTTGTTTTCTTCCAAATAGTTGTCCATATTGTCACATACAGGGAATTCACATGAAACAACATAGTATAGAATTGATCTGAGCAGGATGAGGAGGGCATTTCAGGTCTTCAAGACTAGACATTAGGGAAGCCAAGAATGGCTGTCATAGTATCTCTCATTCTCCTCAAAACAGCTGTCCATACCTTCATATGTGTTGAACTTAAACAAGACAAAGCAAGCTAAAATCACTTTGAACAAAAAGTGATAGTTTTGCTGGATTTCACATCGTAACATTATGGAATCAGCACTGGGTACTGTAGTGTCTCTTTTTCTTCAAAGTAGTTGTTCATTTGAACATGTGTTATATAGTTGGTTTTCATAAACTGTTTATAATCTCTATACATGCATGAGTCTATACATGTATATCTATCATTTCTGTATTAGAGGGAAAAACAAAACAAAGCAAGATAAAACAATTCCTAGAAAAGCGTGAGGCAAAAAAGTCACATAAAACTGCAATACAAGGTGATCTACAATGGTTATCATGATATCTCAGCAGTATATAACAACATTAATAAAAACAAAGCAATGGAGACATTATAAGACTTCAAAAGCAAGTAATAATCAAACCAGAGTAGGTATCTTAGTGAATCTTGTCAACTTCAGTATAGTTGCCTATACTCTTAGACTTGATGCTGTCAATCATAACAGATTTAAATAAAATTCGTCAATACAAAGTAGCAATCTGACAAACCAGATTCAAATAAGATCAGTCATAATAAGACAGTATAAGTTATAAAGGACTTCAGATTAAGTTGATAGGAAATTAGGGATGATTACCGTAATATGTTCTCTTATTTTTGGGATGGCTGACCATGTCCTCAAGTCTAGTGTAAGTAGTCAAACTGGAATAGCATGTAATCTATCCAAGCAGAGTGGTGAGAATAATGTAAATTCTAAATCTTGTTACCCAATTAACAATATCCTCTGCCTCCCTTTTTTAGATAATTCCTCCCCTTTCACTCCCATGGGGTACACTGCTTGTTTTGGGTCCCACTGCCTCCCTATATAGAGCATCTCAATGGACCCTATCTCCTGATCTACTCTGCCTATGTTTCTCTCTGTTAATATTTCAAGGCCATCTATGCTAGAGATTACAGCCAGTCTTCTCTGCCTTATTTCTGCTATTCTGTTTTTCTGCCATTGGTTGTCTATTTTTCTCTTCCACTCCATTGTCTGCCTCGTTCACTGAGGCCTCTCTGTCACTGTTCCTGAAATGCTCATATTCTTGTTCTCTCTCCCTAGAATGTCCTTCAGTATTTTTTGTAGGGTTGGACTGGTGGTCACAAATTCTCCGAGTTCCTCTTTGTCATGGAAGCATCTTGTTTCTCCATTAATTTCTAGAGAGAGTTTTGCAGGATACATCAATCTGGGCTGGAGATTGTTCTCCTTCAGTGCTTGAATTACTTCACTCCAAGCTCTTCTTGACCTGATTATCTGTGTTACGAAGTCTGCCATGATTTTGATGGGTTTTACTTTATAGGTGATCTGTTTCTTTTTTCTGAATGCTTTTAATATTCTGTTCTTATATTCAATTTCTGAGATCTTGATTATTATGTGTCTGGGTGTAGCTCTGTTTGGATTGTAGGTGGCTGGAGTTCTGTATGCTTCATACATCTGCATATCATTTCTTTTTTCTATGCTTGGGAAATTTTCCTTAATAATTTCTGTGAATAGCCTTTGTAATTCCTCTGTTTTGATTCCTGCTTCTTCATTCACATGCTTTATTCTTAAGTTATAGATCCTCTTGTCGTCTTCCAGTCTTTGTACCTTTACTGCCTGCTCCCTTGTTATTTTTAAGAGATCTTCCCTTTCATGATCACACATTGCAAGCCTGTGTTCAATTTTTGATAGTCTATCTTTGGTTTCTTTCAAGCAGTTTTGCCAGCTTTGTATGGAGTCTTTAGTTTCCTGATAATCTCTTTGACTCTGCTTCATGAATTCTAGGTTTTTTTCTGTATTCTTCATTAAATTTTTCTCTCCTTTTGTGTTCCTCCATTCTTCTGTCTGTGTCTTCTTGAGAGGTGCCCACCCTTTCTTTTATTAATCTACTTATATCTTGTTTAATTTGAACTAATATTTCAGTTTTGGTCCCACTTATGAGGTCCTGAAGATATCTCTTTATGTCCGCTAATGCTGTGTTTGATGTTGCATTTTTGCTGCCCTCAATCTCTTTTGTATTTATCTTTCCTGGATCAATGTTCTCAGGGTTGGGGGATGGGAGTTTTTTCTTATTTCTCCTCTTCATCATGTTTTTGGTTCCTTCCATACAAGTGTACAGTGTAATTCCCAGACCCTTTTCTTGTTGTTTAAGGCTCCTCTAGAGGGTGCAGGCTAGGAGCTTTTGTCCTCTTCAATAGGCTATCAGAGATTAGAGTTCATGCATGGGCAGTGTGCGCTGGCTCCTCCCCTCCGGGCCAGTCAACCTTTGCAGGCCTTCACTGCATCAGTGTGTGCCAATCTCAGGGAATTAATTTGTAGTGACTCACTGGGCCCCTGCCAGGGGCATGGCCTAGTCCAAACAGATTCCACCAATCTGCTCGGCGAGTGGAGCAACCAACTGAAGCTACTTCCTTATGGAGTTATGGCTCTCCTGCCCAAATCCAACATGTTGTCCAGTTGGTTTCCCCTTTCCCGTGGGAGGGTCTTATTCCCATCACTCACCGCGTGTTGATGCCAGTCCCCGAAAACTGCTGGGTCCCCCGACCTCTGACTTCAGCCCGGCTGAGGTGCGAATTCACGGTGCCTCTGGGTGGGTTGAGTGCAGGGCCGGGTCTGGGCGAGCCGCACGCAGGGCCATTCAGCTCCACGCTCCGGCCATTCAAGCCAGTTGCTTTGGCGATCACTTGGTCAGGTCTCTGGCAGGGATTTAGGCGGCTCGAGGAGGGTACCATGCTTGATGATCTTAGCTTTACTAATGGTAGCCCCAGGACCTCATATTCAAGCGGTTTTTTGCACTTTAGTTTCTTCCTGGGTTGTGAGAGTCCATCTCTCTGTTTGGGTCTCTCCAGGGTGTTCTATTCTGGCATTTGAGCTGTCTCTCTCAGAGAGGGTCCCTCTCCTGCTACCTACCGGTCCGCCATCTTTGGACTCAATAATGTTTTTCTCTAAGTAGATGTTTAGAATACTGGCTTTAGGTCTGCAATGTCAATCCAACAATATAAGCATTGTTTTTGTACCTCAGTTGCTATCAGCTCAGTCTGTGTTCCTCTGAATCAGCCAGTTGCTTATGGGACTGGGGGTGGGGCGCTCAGCTCTTCTTGTCTGTTAGCTTGCATGCTGCTGGCTCATGGGAGGGACACTCCCTGTTTCTACTCCCGGCCCACAATTGCTGCTAGCTTGTGGGTAGGGTGTATCCTGTTTGTCCTCCTGGCCCACAGTCACTGCTGACACTTTCAAACCAAAGGCTTGTGTGGTTGGAAGTCATCCGGCTATTTCACTGGGCTGTCTTTCACATGGAACAAAAGTAATTAAATGTATGATTTTAGTAGTATAGTTATTTTTATCTTGAGGACACCTAAGACTTATGTAATACCCAAACATCAATTAGACTGAGAAAAAAGCAAGTCAGTTTTATGAGTCGGGCATTTGATTACCCTGAGAAAACAGAGGTCTGTCCCTTTCACTAGAGCTTTCCTTTGCTGATTGATTAACTGTCGGCTCTTGTTCTCTTGACCCTCACCAATTTTGTTGCAGTCTGTCATTCTTTATCTGCACTAGAGGGAGTCTCCTCTGTAAATATCAACCACCGACAAGGAGAGAGGGGCTTGACTATTCTGTAGTGTGTGTCTGTGTGGAGGGCCTTGTTGCCTTCATGTTTTCAAACCAAATTACAATTTGTGCCCTACCCTTTATATGTGGGTTCATGATCAGTACCAACATGGATATCTACAAACTAAATGTTAAGTTTGACTTCCCCTTGTTTGTCTTATTTTCACATTATATTTTTGTAGTGCAGTTTAGAGACATTAAGTACGTTGCTCTTTCCTGCTAAGGGTCAGGCATTGTTTCCTAATGTTACTCAAAGTATCTGCATGTTTAGTGGCTCATTTTAATCAGAAACTTTGGATCCAATCCTTTAATTAGTATGAACAATTAATGTAAAATGAACTGGAACAGATGCAATTAGATATTGAAGAAATACATCTGACATTCTAGAGAGTCAGAATAGTGGAAATTTAGGAGTATACATTGACTTTTGTTCTGAATCTTCTATGTAACATCTACAAAATGAAGTTCTAGTAATTTATAATTCATTTAATCCTCATCTGAGTCTAAAGAGCTTTTTTTATTATTCTGTTTGATTTTTCACTTCTATACTTTCACTGTTGCCTCT
This sequence comes from Dolichotis patagonum, assembly GCA_004027295.1. Lineage (NCBI taxonomy): Eukaryota > Metazoa > Chordata > Mammalia > Rodentia > Caviidae > Dolichotis > Dolichotis patagonum. Next base: position 5,015 of record PVJX010050031.1, on the reverse strand, counting down.
ATTTATTAGAATCTTTTTCTTCTAAGTTTACTGGATTATCTTGTAAGACAAAATTCATGTATTTTCTTCCCTGTAATTGCCTCTGACCAGCCGAAATAGATAGCTTCCTTTGTGCCATTAATGAAATGTAATAGCCCTTGTCATACTTTCTAGTTATTTTCACTAATGTGCAGATCTCTCTCTGAAAACTGTGTACTCTAAGTACTCAGTAATGTTTGAATGGATTCTATTTCTGATGAGTAGAACATGCTGGATCAGCTATCAGTTTTCACATCTAGATTCATGACTGAAAATAGCACTGGCTTGTTGGGATGATGTCTCTCTTACTCTAATTTGATGTATCTCTTGTGGCTGGTTGGGTCTAAGATGGTCTCACGTGGCTTGCCTATGTGTCTGGTGCCTCATTTGGAATCACTAGAATGACTGAACTTTTCTGTCCCTGTGGCCTTTCCTTTGGGCTTCTTTACTTGAAGGTGGACAAAACTCAGTGGAAATACGCTTATGAAGTCTTTGCCATGTCATGTTTTGCTAATGTTTCCTTGGACAAAGAAGGCCACATTAGCAGAGACCACACTTGGAGAGCAACACTCAGACCCAGAAGAGTTTCAGAGAGTTCAGTTCAGCAGCATGAGTACCACGCTTTTATAGGCTGAACATGGAAACAAAGCAGAGGAGTCCTCTGATTGGCTGCAGCTAGTTTGCCTTATTTGGGCATGAGTGATCACTTGGTTGTCTTTGATTGGCTGAAGCTTGGTTCTTAGTGGTTGGCAGAAGCTCAGTGATTTCTTACAAAATGTATACTAAGTTGGGTGTGGTTTGTCATATAGGAAATGAAAGTACGGAGACAGTTTTAGGCTAATGGACTTCTGCTTGTTTACTTTAAATAAATTAAAGACACATTTACATACATATGCATATATACATACATCTGTTTAACTTATCTTTACAAATATAATAAAAATTGGGATATATTCTAAAATATAGGACATGATATTGCATAATTTTAATTTGTTCTTAATTTGTCTGAATTTAGAAATGTATACACACACACAACAATGAAATGCATTAAAACAAATGAATTAATAAGGAAGTATTTGGTCAGATGGGAAAGCACTCTTTTGCGTTGACCAGGGGATAGGTCACCTATTGTCTTAGGCAGCTATTCAGGTATTTTCAACAAGGTATCTCTACTAGAGATGGGTGCCTCATGCTGTCATAGCCTAAAGTCATCAAACACATGTCGCAATTAAATAATTCTGATGTCTTGATTCTATACTTGTCTAAGTGCTCTTTAGAGTGTAAATGAAACTTAGTGTGCAGGCAGAAGCAGAATGAGCTGACTGTGTCATTCTGTCTGTGATCTACAAGACAATGTTATTTTCATTGTAAATTAGTTCACTAGAATTTGGGGCCAGGCATTAGTCTTGGTAAGCTTAGTCAATATATAATTTAATATCTTAGGAATAGATTCATGCTCAGTGTGCTGACAAAATCAGATTGCTGATAAAGGAGTAAACCAGGCACCTACATGGACATTTACCAAGGAAAACAGTCTTGAGAAATTTTATGGCAGTTAACTGTGTGAACTATTTTGGTAACTCTTGCATATAGATATATGTACATTTTACATTTTCCTCAAAAATCTATATATAACTTATAGAATCTTGCTGATTTTCTTTTTTTTTCTAAACAGTGAGGCTGTTGAAGGCTTTATTTCTTCTTCATTTTTGTATGTATTTAGCACCTAACACAGTGCCTGGTATAATGTTAATGTTAATTTAATTAATACTGAATGAAAATACACTCACTGAGGCTGATTGCTAGAAAAATGTAAACATTTAAACAAGAGAAAATACAGAAGATTTTGAGACATCCACTCTTGAGGACCATTTATACCTGACTTTACATATATTAACTTAATCATCAAATAGCTGTACTTGTAAACTATTACTCAGTCTTTTCCTGTCCTGTGTTGTTCATGTGAGCTTTGCTGTATTATTATTTTTTTTATTTTGAGGAGAATAAAACTGAAAGAAATAAAACAAAATAGAGATAATAAAAAAACAAAGATTTTGATACAAGATTTCAAAACAAGATAAAAGGAAACCAACAATGGCTACCATGATGCCTCTTGCTATCTTCAAAATACCATCCTATACCAAAATACTTCCTATACCATCAGGCAAAATAATATCAAACAAAACAGAACAGGATAAAACCAATCAAAACCAAAACATTGAAAGCAATACAGGCTTTCAAAACAAGACAGTAGGAATACAACAGTGGCTACCATAATGCATCTTGTTATTGTCAAAGTAGCTGTTTATACCATCAGACATAATAAAATCAAACAAAACAAAATAGAATAGTCAATCAAAAAAATTAACATGATACAAGTCTTCAAAACAAGATAAAAAGAAATCAATAATGGCTACCATAATGCCTCTCGTTATTTTCAAGATAACTGCCCATACAAAGGCATAATAAAATCAAATGTAACAGAGCAAAATAAAACCAGTCAAAATGGAACAATGAAACCAATACAGGACTTCAAGACAATAGGAATACAACAAGGGCTACCATAATGCATCTTATTATTTTCAAAGTAGCTGCTTATTCTATCAGATAAAATAAAATCAAACAAAACAAAATAGAACAAAATCAATCAAAAGAAAGTAAGTAAAGCAATACAGGGCTTCAAAACAAGATAATTGGAAATCAATAATGGCTACTATAATATAGTTTGCTATTTTTGAAATAGCTGTCCATGCCATCAAATATGACAAAACAGAATAAAACCAAGCTAAACAGAATAATGAAAACAATACAGAGTTTCAAATCACAATAATAAATTAACAATGGTCACTGCCTTCCCCCTCTACACATCTCCCTTTTCACCTTCACAATATGTGGTGTGCATTTTGGATCCCACTAACTCCTTTAGGTTTTTTAATACTAGTTTTTAATACAATATGATTTTATCATGATTTTAAACCTGTATTATTTTCATTGTTCTATTTAGTTGGTTTTATTCTATTTCCATTTGTCTAATTTTATTATATTTGATGGCATGGACAGCTATTTCAAAGATAACAAAATATATTGTGGTAGCCATTATTGATTTCCTATTATCGTGTTTTGAAGCCCTATATTGCTTTCATTTTTTTTGTTTTTATTTTGTTCATTTTGTTTTGTTTGATTGTATTATGTCTGATGGTACAGGCAACTACTTTGAGGATAACAAAAGGCTTTATGGTAGCCACTGTTGTTTTGCTATTATCTTGATTTGAAGTCCTGTATTGCATCCATTGTTTTGTTTTTATTGGTTTTATTCTATACTATTTCACCTTATTTTATTGTGCTTGATGGTATGGGCAGTTATTCTGAAGATAACAAGAGGCATTATAGTAACCATTATTTATTTCCTTTTATTTTGTTTGAAGTCATGTACCATGCTCCTTGTTTTGTTTTGATTGACTATTCTGTTTTATTTCATTTGGTTTTATTCTGTTCAAAAAAATTCCTATGATTTAGCATAAGAAGAAAATAGGATCTAGGGGTATAAACAAAAACTAATAGCCAATGCCAGTTATGTCAGGTCTATAAGCAGTCATTTACCTGCAGTGTGTCTCACTTATCTGAAATCATTACAATTTGTGACTCTAGTGGTAGGAACACCAATCAAACTTGGCCTAGGCAAAAAAACCAAAAACCAAAACCAAAACCAAAAACTCCAGCTATTTCACCTCAATAAGCTGTTGAAAGTCAACAAGTAGAGCTGTTTTATGAAAGGGGTCAGAAGGGATCGCTAGGCCCTGGTTTCTCTCATTTCTGCTTACTCTGGGTTAAACTCTCCGTGATTGTTAGTACTGTTCCTGCCTAACAGTCTCACCACTGTCTACCTCTTTTCTAGGTAATCTTGGAAATTGGTGGGATTTCACTCTGAACTAATTAAGGTCATGCCTGGCTCCCAGATTTTATTGTGATGTAGGGAAACATTATGCACTGGTTGACTTTGATGTGGATCTCTGACTTTTCTCTAAAGCAGTAATAGGCTTGAACCAACCAGTGGACTGAAAGAAAGCAAACATAAGTTCTCAGATGAAAATTAAAGGTATAAGAATACTTAATGGAATCCCAGAAATACAGCAAGCAATGTTTACCAGTGTTATGGCATGTGTCTAAATGCCCCCAAAGCCTCATGTGGTCATAGGTGGGGCTTTTTCAGAGATGACTGGATCTGCAGTGTGTGACTAATTCATGGTGCAATACTGGGATTAGGGGTGTGTGATTACTAAATCAGTCCACTGATTAGTTTGGCACCACCCTAATCTTGGTTCCTGGAGAGAGTACAAAAGGGGCAGAAACAAGCTGCTAAGTTCCCTTGCTTGTTTGCTTTTGCTGTCTTCTGTCTGCAGTGAACTGCTTCTCCTCTTTAATGCCCCTCTGCCAAGCCACTCTGCCTTGGAACCGGCTGATTATGGCCTGAAACTTCTACAAACTGTGAGCTAAATAAACTGTTCCTCATTAACATGGGGATGTTGGTATTTGGTCTCAGCAATGAGAAAAGTAACTAAGACAACCACATATACTAAGATTTATCTTATTTAAAAAGATAGTTTTCCTGTTTTTTAAAATAGCATATAAAGCTCATAAACACTAGTGCAATAACATTTACTATTCCCAGAATTTAATAGATTATCAGTTTCTATGTAGACTTGTGTAAGGCCAATCATAGTTAACATTCTTTACATATGACCTTTTCTAAAAATGTGTATTGAGGTGGAGTATATTAACCAAGTATCCTTCACCCTTTATTCCTGGGTATTCCAGTGAATCCGAACCCTCAAATGGAAGGCTGTTTGGCTGGGTCTCTGACTTGAACATGCTAAATGAAGTAGGGTGAGTTCTTCTTAGAGAAATGGCAGATTATTGTTAGCCCAGCATGGCTGCCCTGTGAAAAATAAGCTGGGAGACTTGTAAACAACAAATACCTATTTCTTACAGTTCTAGCG
>PVJX010050030.1:0-10836 GCA_004027295.1 Dolichotis patagonum | reverse complement strand
CAGACATTTAAAGACACCCAAGCATGCATGTCAGATGCCTCAAAGACTTTGCCCACTGAGGCACGAAGCATCTGAAGAACTTTGTAAACCGACATTTACTAAGATCTTCCTGCCTTATGTCCCTTGCCTTCTTTCAAGCCCTATATGAAGGGCTTCCGTGGCCTTCTCTATGGCCTTCTTTTTGGCTTTTTTGTCCTCTATCTGCCACTACTGAGGCACAATAAATTCCATGCCATTTTACCTTTAAACAAACTCAGCTGGTTTCTGCATTACACCATTCCTTATAGTCTCATTTCACCTTACCATTGTTACGGTTTATAACTAGATTCCCCCCTCCCAAGCCTGGAGTGTGTATGTGGTGGGGGGCTTGTGGAAGGTGACTGGATTATGCTGGTTTACAGCTAACTTGCTGTTAGAAGGTGGGGATTGCTGGGAAGAGACAAGTCACACGGGACATGGCCTATAGGGTTTATCAGCTTTGCTGGCCTGTCCCTTGAACTCTCTCTGCTTCCTCAATTCCACGCCATGAGCAGCTATTCCTCTGCCAGGCCCCTCTGCCGTGCTACCCTGCCTTGAAGACAGTGGACTATGGGCTGAATCCTCTTAAACTATGAGTCAAAATAAACCTCTCCTCCTTTAAGTTGTGGGTGTTAGGTATTGTGTCTCAGTGACCAGGAACCTGACCAAGACAACCACTCTGTTCAGTAGACAGCACCTTTCTTTTAGATAGATGAAGAGAGGCTCAGAAACGTTAGAGAGTTGCCTCTAGGACTTCCTGTAGCTTTACCTGCATGAATAATGCTCCTCAGCCCTTTTGCACGACTGAGAGGTGCTCCTGGAACTAGGCAGGCTCTGCCATTTCCGGGTGAAGGATGGGTGTACTCCATACCCATCCATCAGCCAATAGGCCCTTGACTCTGAGGCACAGCCTAGGTATATATTACACCAGAGGGCTAACTGCTTCAGCCTCTCCCACACCCTAAGAGCAGTAGCAAGGGTGTGGCAACTGGCCTTGTAACTACTGGTGAAAATTCATTCTTACACTTTGTGAGTGTGTCACGGGAATGCAGAAGGTATTTTGACCTGTCTGTATTGATCTGGAGGCTATATCCAACCCACCGTTTTAACCCTTATCAGCCTTATAATTTTTTTACCCAGCCAAGTATGTAATCACAGCTGTCCGAAGAAATGTCAGAAGCCGTACTGATCACTTCTAGATGACAAAACGGTTCTGAAATATTTGCAGGGATTTGCTTTATTCCCTCAGCAATTTGCTGAGATGATACAGATATTTTGTCTTTTATGCAATTCGCAAGGCGATGATGGAAGAAATAAAACTGGCTGTGGCTAATACTTCCATAAGGTTTGATCTAGAATTATGGGAGTTGGTAGAAATAGTTACGGAAAAGCGATACAATCAGGAAAGCTTGACGTGGACAGAAGTTGAAATCAAGCGGAGATCTGGACATATCCGTATTGATATATTTGAAGATTACTCTCCGTGAAGACTAAATCTAAGTTAAAATAGACATTGTAAGTCCCATACGTCTCCCAAGCACCCCTCTTCCGGCTGGCAGATGGGCTGTAGACGCTAGCTCGCCCGCCCTTCTCGGAGCTCAGCACCGCCTCGAGTCGCCCGCAGCGTCTCAGCCCCCAGCCCACTCTCGCTGTGGCAACGCCTCGTAGGCCCCGCCCCGCGGGGACACGTGATGCGTGCGTCACGTGACGGGTCAGAAGGGTCGGGCTTCTGCGGAGCGGCGGCGTCACCGCGCGGCGGGCGCTCCGGGGCCCAGGGCGGCGCTACCTGAGAACTGGGCGCCCGCCGGAGGCCCTGCGGCTCGGCCGTGTCCTCTCGCCCCGCCGAGTCCCGGGCCAGCTCTGCGCCTGCCACAGGTGGCCGGCGGGGCGGAGGGTGTCGACCCGCGTGGAGCGAGCCCGGCTGGGGTGCGGGGTGCGAGCGTGGCCCGGAGGGGGTGCGGCCCGGCAGGAACCCCGGCGGCTCCGGGCTGTTCTGTGGCCCGCTTCCTGCTTCCCAGACCCGAAGTCTCTGAGGAGCTACGGACGCCTGCGCTGCGGGGCCAGGCGGAGGTGGGCTTTTTGTCTCTCGATGGCTCACTGGGGTTTGCGTTTAAATTTCTACCTGAGACGGTCTGGGTTCTCCTTCACTTAGGTCAAGCTTTTAAAGAGAAACTTACTAGTGACTTACCTTTTTGTTTTCATGTTTCCTTAGTGCTGCGAGACACCCCTATTACAGAGCTGTATTGGAAAAGCACAGTTTGCAGCAAAGATGAAAACGAAACCTTTTTTTGCACCCGACCCCCAGTGACTATAGGTGCACAGAGGCTGCCTTGTTTGGGTGTGTATTGCATGGAATCTTAAGATGAATCTCTGCGCGTGGGATTTTGTGTTTCTTCAGATTTTGATTGTATGCCATGCAATTAGGCAATTAGTATATACTGGAAAAAGGCCCTAGCATTTCCCATAAAGCCTTTTCTTTTCCCATCCTTTCCTGTATTGCAGTCCTAGAGGAAGCGAGTGTGTTGTTTATACAGCAAGACAGCCCATTATTGCTTTCCCTGCTCAGACAGACTGGGAGCAGCGGATTTATTTTGAGGCCAGGAGAGTGGATTAGGATAGATCCTGTGAAAAACATGAAAGCTGAAAGAGGATATGAGTCAAATCGTTAGATTCGTGGACTGATGTGAAAATGCGCTGTTACTAAATTGTGAAACCCTGGAGGAAGAGAAATTTGGATATTTGGGAGAACCGGGTTTAGGAGAAAATCCTCTGCTTTGGTACAGTGAGTGAACATGCAGACAGTGGGAGGTGGTGGTGTGCAGGCAAAAGCAGTTACCAAGCTTTTTTAAAAAATGAAGAGCAATGTGTCATTTCCTAATGTGTAGTCCTGGGATGCTAGAGTTGAGTGAAGGTTTACTGAAAGTCGAAGTTCCTGTTAAAAGGTGGAAACCTTACCCTTCACAGTGTGTCTGTTTGGTGCTTCTGAGCTGAACAAGATTTGAGAGTTCCGTCTCAATGGACCCTCAGGTGGCAGCATAGTGGAATATGTGTTCTCTTTTCCAAGACAATGCTTCCCCTTGCACTTCAATGTAACCTTAAAGGCAAGCCACTTCTTTCTTCGGTTCTCAGTTTCTGATACAAAGTGTGGACATTGGATTGATTATGGCTGTCTTTTGGCTGTGGCTCGGGTTGCCAGATAAAATAGAGGATGCTGAGCTGCATATGAAATTTAGATAACTACTGAGCATGTTTTTAATGTAAATATTAAATATCATCTGTAAATTATCTGCAAGTCAAATTTAACTGCGTTTGTCTCTAAAAAAAATTTTTTTTTGACATCAGGTGTGGTGGTGCGTGCCTGTAATCCCAGCACTTGGGAGGCTGAGGCAGAAAGATCTCTGAAATTTTGAGGCTAGCCTAGGCTACATAGTGACTCCAGGCCAGCTACATAGGTGAGACCCTGCCTCAAGAAAATAAAAATTAAAAAACAAAAATTGTTTGGCAATGTCTGGCAGCGTTAGCTCCAACATTTTTGTTTTACTAGCACTGGGAAGAAATTAACTGAAAACATAGACAGGAATGGATTAATTGAACTGTCAAAAATCCTTATTTGGGGCTGGGGATGTAGCTCAGTGACTTAGAGCATACTTAGCATATATGAGGCTTTGGGTTCAGTCTCTAGCACCAAAAACCCCCAGACAAAAAGCAGGGAAGTGCTATTTATCATCAGTGGTAGTTTCTAGTTCTTGAGGGACATTGCTTTGTCACTGTCCTAGCTGTCCACTTTCTTCCATAACCACATCATGTTTGGATGTATACTCTTGGTGAAAAATATTTTAAAAGATTTGAAAGGAAATGCAGAGTTCAGTCATTAAAATAATAAAAAAAAATGGGAAAGATGATGCAATAAGTGGTAGGACAATTTAGTTTACCAAAAAGGAAATAAAAAATTGTGCTAAAATTCCTGAAAATAACATAACTTTGAGTCTTAAAATGGCACATTACTATTTTTTTTCCTGTAAAAGTTTTTTCTAACCCTACCTGTTCCTCAGTTGTGGGACTGACTTGAAGGCATTTTCTAAAGTGATGTGCTGTTTGGATGATAAGCAGCCTTTGAGAAAGTGCTTATCCTTTTGATTTTGCTCTCTGAATATGGAAGATGAACAGCACATGCATTGTAAACATTTCATATTTTATCTAACTTTTGGCAGCCTGATTGTTGTTTTTACTGTAGTGAGAGTATCACTGTGGAAATTCTTTTTCAAAAAGTACAGCTGTGTTTTTTTTGAGGGGGTTGCTGGGGATTGAACTCACGACCTTGTGCTTGTAGGGCTACAGTTTTTAATTCCTCATGTATTTTAGTTTTCTGTTTTGTTTCTGAGACATGGTCTTGCCATGTCGCCCAGGCTGGCGTCAAGCTTCTGGACTCCAGCCATCCTCAGCCTCCCAAGTACTAAGATTATAAGGCATGTAGCACCATGTCCTGCTGTCAGGTTTTTTTTTTTTTTTTTTAAATAGGCCAGATCTGATTTCGCATGTTTGGAATGCCTGGATTTTCTCAATTCATTTATTCTTTCCATAGTCAGCAGGAAATTCGGTACCTGTAGTGAGCCAGGCTGATGTAAGCAGTGGCCTGGCTCTCCTGGTACATGTCTGTGATAGAGGAGTAAATCAAGTGTTATCTGGGGACAGTCAAGGTGAGGAGAGCCTCGAAGTGGCACTGAGGAGGTGGCACTGGTGGGAGGATGAGTGGCCCTCAGGTTGGTAGTTGGTTGGAGGAGGTGTTGGGTGGAAAGGGGACTGGGAAGACAGACAGTGTGCGGGACACAGTGTGCGGGACAGAGGGGGAAGAAGCAGGTGGGAGCAGGAAACCTTGTCTAAAGCTTCTGCTTTGTTGAGCTAAAAATGTTGGTGATACTGTTTCTGTGTGGTTCACCTTGATGCTCAAAACTGCCTTTTCTATGTTGGGATTGGACTGCTTTTGTGTCTTTCTGAATCTGCAAAACCTTCAGTTGTCAGTGAGACTCTGAAAAATATTTGCAGAATTTGTCACACATAAAAAAATATGCATTCCAGAACCAGAATGTTGACTAACTCCTGTGCCCTTCTTTTTCTTAGAAGTGGCCACAGTACTGTGTTCTGCGCCTGTCATTGCTTTGCTTTGCTTGGTAGTATTTTTATAAGGACAGCCCTCTAAAGCATTCTTTGCTTTTGCATATATTTTCTTTATGTTTTAGAGCTAGGAGTTGAACCAGGGCCTTTCTCAGACTGAGCATGCTGCTTCTGCATATTTTTGAGTGTTTGATAAGTGGCATGAAGCTGTGTGGATTTTTATTGTGATTTTTTTCACTTACTGTTAGGTCACTGAGTTTCACCCATGTCTTTTTTTCCCCCCAAATCTTAAGAATTTTTCAGGGGTGTACATCTGAATGCAGCTGTTGCTTATAGAGTGTGCATATTGGTAGGGTTGCTAAATGGCTTTCCCATGTTGTTACACTGTTTTGGTCTCCCACCAGCAGGGTGAAAGAGTTGTTCTTGCTCCTCTGCACATCCTTCCCAGTGTTGGAGAAAATCATGTATCTGATAAAGTCCAGCATCCAGAGTGTGTGAAGAACTCTTAAACCTCAATAATACAAAGCCATAACTCAAAATAAAATGTGGTTGAAGGTCTTGAATGTGGATTTCTTCAGACAAGATTTTTAAATGGCCAATAAACACGCAAGAAGATGCTCTACATGCTGAGTCATCAGGGAAATGCAAATCAAAATTAGAATGAAAAACCTTATCACAACCAATAGGACGACTGCTAACGGAGAGTAATAACAAGTTTTGGTGAGGTGGTAGGAAACCGAAATCTTCCTCCACGGTTGGAAAGTTGCACAGTGGTGCAGCTGCTTGAGCTGTAACAGCTGGCCAGTTTCTCAGGGGGCTGACGCTGGAATTGCCACACGACAGAGCGTTGCTACTCCTGGGTGTGTGACCAATGAAAAGAAAATATCTTCACACCAAAACCGATATACGAGTTTGCTGAGTGATGTTCAAAACAGCCACACTATAGAAACAACTTGCAAGTATCAGCTGATGAGAGGTTGACTAAGGTGTGGGCCTTCCATAGAGTGGAATGGTATTCAGGCATGAAAACAGCAGATTACTCCTTGGTACTGCAGATGAACTTGAAAATATTCTGCTAAGTGATAAAAGATAGGCACAAAAGGTCACACTGTGTGTGACTAAAAAGAGTTATGCTGATACATTATTTGAATTGTTTTATTAGTAAACATGTCTTGGCATAAAAAAAGAAGTTACTACAGTGTGTCGTTTTTTTCCCCTGATTATAGTAGGTTGGTATTCAGATATTTTTATCTTTTAGGTATTGAAAAGAGGGACATTGTAGTATTTATAAAAATCACTCACCTGACCTTTGGTGCGCTTCCTAGCCCCATGTTTGGAGTGCTGAGCTACACCTCTCTTGCCTTTTTATCTGTGTTTTCTGTGAACATCATACTGAGTCCTGGTGCAGATTAAACTGCCCCCTTTCATGCACAGACTCGTTATGTAAGTGCTACTCGTGTAACTTCCTGTAGCATTGTACGCGTGCAGTATTTGCATGGCTCAGGACCGCAGGCATCAGCCACAGGCAACCACTGACAGGTCTCAACATGCCTGTCCCTGTCCTAGGCACTGGCTGCTTTTTGTCGGCGTTTCATTATTGTACGTCTTATATTATGTGACTATTCCATCTGTGATTGTCCCTTGTCCTCTGATGATGGGGGTGTCACTTTGTTTTTCTTTCATGAGCTGTGGTGATGTGAATGCTCAGCAGGTCTTCTGGTGCCCATGCAAGTGATTCCCTGGGTGGATAGGCGGAGCTCTAGCTGCTGGGTTGTAGGGTGATGGCATTTCTTAAACTTTCTTACTGTTTGTCTGTCTGTCTGTCTGTCTGTCTGTCTGTCTCTTTTTTAAATGGAGACTTGCTGTTGTCTAGGCTGGCCCTGAACTGGGCTAAAGCAGCCCTCCCACCTCAGGCTCCCACCTAGCTGGGACTACAGTGTAAGCCACTGTGTCCAGCTCTAGTTATCTATTGCTGTGGAACAAATTATAAGAACTCACAGGCCTCGCACGGTACAGATTTATTACTTTGTGCTTCTGCAGGGTAGAAGTATGGGAGGCTTGGCTGAGCTGTCTGCCCAGGTCCAGGCCAAAGTCAGGCTCTTAGTAGGACTGCATTCTTTGGTGGAGCCCTGCAGGTGAATCTCTCCTGGTTCATCTAGGTGGTGGCGGAGCCTGTTCCATGCATCACGGGACCGGGGCCTGTGTTCTTGCTGGGTGTTGGGGGCGTGGCGGTGCTGGACTTCTGGAGGTCACATATTTGCCTCCTGGCTCTGCACTCATTCATCTTCAAGGCCAGCAGCTGAAGTCTCCTTCCCAGGCAGGGACAGCCCTGCGCCTCCCAGGGCTCATGAAGGCAGAGTGGGCCACCCCAACAATCAGGGCTGTTCTTCCTGTTTGACCTGCACTGCCCCTGCCCGCTTCCCAGCCCAGTCAAGGTAGGTTTGGGTGGGTATCTGCATTTCTGTTGCCTGCAGTGTGTGGAATAACTTGTTTTTCACTGTGGCTGTGCTGATAATGCATTTAGCCAGTAGTATGGAACTGTTTTGTTCACGGGACTGAGACATGATTGTCAGTTAAGTTTTCCCATCTGATATGCCTCTCTTCTTCTCTCCTCTCTTCCTCTCCCCTCCTCCTTTCTCCTTCTCTCCTCTTCTCCTTCCTCTCCTCTCTTCTCCTTTTCCTTTTCCCCATTCTTCCTTTCTTCCTTTCCTTTTCCCTCTCTTCCTCTTTCCATCCTTCCCCTCTGTTTTCCCTCTCCTCCCTTCCCCTCTAGTAGATCCCAGGGTCTCATGCCCTGCTACTGAGTCACACCCCCCCGTCCCTCTTGGTGTTTTTAATCTGTATTTTTGGGCCCATATTTATCCATAAAGTTTATTTTGTTGCTTTTATTTATTTTTTTGGTACCAGGGATCAAACTTATGACCTCATGCTGGCCAGACAGGTGTTCTGCTATTGATCTACATCCCCAGCCCAATTTTGTTGCTTTTAAAAACATACAGAAATAATTTTATTATCTATATATGCATACCATATTCTCAAATCTGAGATTTTCCCTCAGAATTGTCCTTTTATGTTTTTTTTTCTTCAGTTTCGTATAGTGTTTTTGGTGTATGAGTACACACACAGGTGCTCAGCCTGCAAATCTAAATCTGAAACACTGTAAAAGCTAAAACTTTCTGAATGTCATATGAAACCAAAGTTCTGAGTTTTGGAGCATTTTTTTGGATTAGGGATGCTTAACTGGTAAAGTTGATGCAAATATGCCAAAGTAAACTCATATTTGAAGCATTTTTTTGTCCTAAGCATCTAAGATGGGAATACATAATTTATCCTGTATCACAATTGACTCATTCTTTCATTGATGGACATTCAGATTTCTCACTCAGTTCTGGTGATAATGTTGGAGAATCCGTGGAGGTTACATACCCAGCAGTGAGACTGCATATGCATAGGTAAAATCTAGACATGAGAATGAAGTATATCTTCCTTCATTTTAAAGAAAGTAGGCTTCCTCTCTGTCTTGTTCTGCATTTCTTTGTTACTGCTTTTTAGTACATTTTGATGAGCAGATGTCTTTATCATCTTTAAAAGAAGTCCACAGGACATTTTTTTAAAATAGTGAGTGCTAAAGCCTTAAATGAAAAAGAGGTGAAGTGTATTTACCTGTTTCTTATGGTAGTTACCTTCCTTTTTTCCTGATATAGTGTTTATACCCCTGTGTGTCTCTAGCTTGAAATATTGTGCATTGCCTTTCAATTTTGATACTGGAGGATTTGGGCTTCTTATATCCCTTATTTACCTTTGTTCAGTCTCAAACTGTAGTTGCAGCCCTATTTTTAGTAAAATCAATATTTAATTGACGGTTACTGAACTGTCATTCAGCTGCACAGCTCCATATTCCTGTTTCCCCCATGTTTAGGAAATTGAATTCCCTAAATTTCACTTGCATAACTTTCACATAGGAGCTCCTGGTGTTCTCCGATGTCCTGTCACGTCCGCCAGGTGTGTGCCCCCAGTTTTCTGTGGGTCTTTGCTCCGAGGGCCCTCCCACCTGCTGCTTTAACCTGCACCAGTTTGCAGCCTGACCGGAAGCACTGTACAGATCAGATTCTACTCCAGAGATGTGAAGGAAGGGAGAGTTTCCCTTTGCTTTTTCTTGCCCGTCTCCATCAGTGAGGGCGGTGGCTACTCTGGGCCTCAGTGTCCCCAGAGAATCACGTCCTCCGCCCTGAGTGTTAGCCACGGCTCTCACTCCTCCACATTGCTCCACAGAGAGTCACATTTGTGTCATCCTCATGCCTGGGAGGGGTGTGGGCCTTCAGGTCCTGTCCAAGACCTACTGATCACAACCCTGTAACCTTGGGAAGCAGGGTTGCGCCGTGCTGTGGAGAGGCTGTGTGTCCTGCTCTGCAGCCTCATTTGGGGCAGCCATCTTCCTGCATTTCCAGCTGTGCCACCTGGACTCCAGGGTGGCAGTGGAGACCTGGAAGGTCTCCTCATGTGTTCTTGAAGGCCAGGCCTGGTCAGGACTCAGCTGGCTGTCCTGAATGCAGTTGGCCAGAACTGTCATGTGACACCCACGTACCTACAGAAGTCCCTTCAGGTGGCCCAGGAACAGGAAGCTCTGGGGAGTAAGCGACCTGGATGTGGTTAAGTTTCTGCACCTGTGGAGCACCTTTCCCCGCAAGTGACCTCTCAGTGCAGAGTGAAGATCCCGGCCAAGGAGATGCTGGGAGCTCCCACCTTGACTCTCTGCCTTGCCCTCCAGAAAGTTGCCTTCCATGAGTCTCTGTGAGATGCTTCCTATAGAAGTGGATGCTTTCATACCATAACCTGACTTTCCAGGTAAAATAACCTTACATGTTACACTAGCAGGCTGCTTACTATAAGCTTTTAAATTTATCTTGATTTGTTAAAAAGCACTTTCAGTGAAGTCTCAGGAAGGGTAACTTCTATGATAGGTTCCATTCTAGCATAAGCATTTTAAAAAATCCCTGGAAGTCAATTTGTTAACCAGCTGTGACGGTTTTCAGAATGGTCTGCTGCTTACCCAGGCCAACTGTGGGCTGAATAAGGTCACGGCTGTAGTGCAAGCGTCTCAGCCTGCTGCCCTGCCCTGGGAGCTTGGTCGTGGGTTCTCCTGGTGGTCCTGAAGATTTAAGTGAGATATTCTCGGCCAGGCGCTTATTGGAGGGTCCTGAGCACAGAGCTGCATTGACCTTGGGCTTTGATGTTTATTGTAATCAAGAGTAATTCTAAACACATCGTCTTTCCAAGATGAGATTTTAAAGTCTCAAACAACAGTTTTCTGTTTTCTTATAAAACTTGTGACAAGTCAGCCTGGTTACCCAGCATCTCTATCCACAGCTTGGGGTCTTCCCCTTGTTGGCCTTGGGGACCTAGCTTTTCCCTCTGCCTTGTTTCCTCATTCATGAACCCAAGATCCTCTGTCTTTTTGGTTCATGTCTCCCTGTGAGTCCTGATTGGAACACCGTCAGGGAGGGGTGCTCACTGGCCTCCTGAGGAAGAAAGGGGCTGGGTGGGGAGGACAGGATCCCTGGACAGGATCCCTGGACCAATCGGGCTGCTGCTCATGGCCTTGAGGTCACTCCCGAACAGGTCAGTCACCTTCAGCAGTGGGCACTCCTTAACACTTAGAGGAGACAGACAGACGATACCTCAGACAGGCAGACACTGTTTACACTT
>PVJX010050029.1:0-10822 GCA_004027295.1 Dolichotis patagonum | reverse complement strand
AGAATGCGAGACATTATGACAGCCATTCACGGCTTCCCTAATGTCTGGTCTTGAAGACCTGTAATGCCCTCCTCATCCTGCTCAGATCAATTCCATACTAGGTTGTTTCATGTGAATTCCCTATATGTGACAATATGGACAACTATTTGGAAGAAAACAAAAGTCAATATGATAGAGAGTGAATATCTCCAATTGTCTAACTTTGAAATTTATGTCGTACATTGCTTTGTTGTGATCCGCTTTGCTCTGTTTTATTGTATTTAATTTTACCCTATTGATATAATTGCATGTATATTTGAGTGAGTAAGATGAGTGACCATATTGTTGTTTTTGTCAGATCGTGGAGCAGAACTGTTAACAGTCTCACTGTTTGAATGTCTACTTTACATGCTTTAACTTTGTAATTTGAACAACTGTTTCCAAGAAGCCAGTATGTAATTAGTCAAGTAATAATTTCTTAGGTTTTATTGTTGTACTTTTCCTTTTTTCCTTGGAATACTGTATGGTTGCTACCCTTTATTCTGTTTTATTTTGTTTTGTTTTTTCCTCTTTAAATAAAATTATTTAAAAAAAAAATGGTCTAGCATAACATAATGATCCTGTTTATTATATTCCTGTCCTAGTTATATTCCCTAAAAAGCCAGTGCATAGACCACTCAAAATAACCAAATCAAAGACTTTCACTGGCAGCTTTCAACAAATGTAGAGTACTGATACTGAGATGTCGGCGAAGGGAAGAACCACAAAGTACTTGGGATGAAGCATGAGGGCCGAGGATGGTAAGAGATTTAATTCCAGATGGAGGGAGGTATGGAATTAAGATACAGAGGAAGCTCAGATTATGAGTTCAGACTATTTCAAAAAGCATGGATACAATGAGAAAAAAGGAAAACAGACTAGAGAGTGTGGGATGAAGGGAAGATGTTAACATGGGGAGGACCTGACCTTGGCTCATATTAAGACTTCCTGGTGGCATGATTATGAGGGAAAGAACCTGAGCCCACAGAAAGGACAACTCAAGTCCATCTAGACTGGAAGTCTGAGGAAGTTTGGTGCAGAAGTTGGCTCTGGAAAGGTGTTTGGAGCCAGAGTGGAAAGCCACTCTGTTTGGTCTGCCAAACAGCCAGAAGCCACTAAAGAAATCTGCATTGAAAACGGTGTTTTTCTGACCACGGATATAACTCAGTGGCACAGCACCTGCCTGGCAAGTGCCGGTGCTGAGTTCGAATTCCAATACAAAAAAAAAAGAAAGAAGGTGTTTTCTGAAACTCACCTGAGGTTCAGTGCAGCAGGATGCAGAGAGAAAAAAGCAGATACAGAACATAATGCAAAAAGGAAAAGAAATTAAGGTATAAATGTGAGAAAGATTTTGGGAGAAAAAGCAAAATTTGATGAGTTATCACAGGACTTGGACAGATTTGGAAGTCAAGTTTCAAGTCTGCGGTAGCTGGAGGAAAAGACAAGTAGCTTGTTTTAGAAGTAATAAAACTTACAGGAATGGTCGTTCATCACAGTAAAAATGGACAGCAGATGACTAAGTAAAGGTGATCCTTGAGCTCAAAATGGAGGTGAAGGGGCCAGGTGTGATGGCACACGCACTCCCAAAGCTCAGGCAAGTTCAAGGCTACCCCGGGCTACATGGGGAGTTAAAAACCAGTTTAGATTACATAGCGAGACCCTGTCTCAGAAAATAAGACCAAAATAAAGATTCAGGTGAAGAAAAGAGCCACTGCATTCAAAGCAGAGAAACAGTTGGCAGGCCTGGTTAGCACTGGTTCACAGAGCACAGGAGGCCTCTTTGGAGTTCAGAGTCAGAAATACGCCTGACTTGTCTCACTGAGCTGAAATGGGGGAGGGGGGCGGGGATCCCAAGCATACTTTAGGGAGAAAATAATAAATGAATTAAGGACAGGTTCTCTCCCTCACATTAAAAGAAACGTCAGTGGCCATTTTTGTGAATGTTTTCCTGGCGTTTCCTACGATTTTACAGTTCCCCTCAGCAGGCCCGTAAGGTGGACAAGACCTCCACTTTACAAACGAGGAAACCCGAATTTCAAAATCCTGCCCAAAGTCAGACAGCAGAAGGGAAACCGCGATTGCAACCCAGGTGCCTACGACCTAGGTCTGCTCCCAAACCGTTTTTCCTGGGGCTTTGTTCGTTCACAGGCCCATAGACCTGCCATGTACTCTCCCTACCGTGGAGATTTGGGAAACTCAAACACACCGCCCTGCCGCTGTGGCCCAGTACTCCCCGCCTACGTCCCGGCTCTGACCAATCCCCTGGGGAGGACCCTGCCACCTGGCCCAATGAATGTTTGCTCTTAGGAGACCTCCCACCAAACCACTTTCTGATTGGCTCGCTCTCTCGACTTTTGGCGTTGCCCTAGCAACCAGACTCTCGACGCGCTGCGGCCTCCAGACTACTGGCTTTGGAGCCCTGGAACTCTTTACCTGCCTTTCGGGGTTTCCAGCACCATGTCGGTACGGACGCTACCTCTGCTCTTCTTGAACTTGGGTGGGGAGATGCTTTACATCCTTGACCAGCGGCTGCGTGCCCAGAACATCCCAGGAGACAAGGCCCGCAAAGGTGAGAGGGGTTCGGCCCACACAGCCAGACCCACAGCCCCCCTTCCCCAACACCCACAGCCAGACGAACACCCCTGCACAAACCACTCTTACTGCTAGGTACCTTTCTTACAGCTCTCATCCAATTGAAACCCCTCAGGAGTCGAATTCTCCAAAAGATCTTTTCCCAGCAGAAGAAATTAACACCCCTTGGATATAATTAAGGAGCTCGATCTTGCATAATCTCCCCATTTCTTCAAACAGGAGAGATAGCTTCCCAGCATTGCTTGAAAATCGGCCCCTTGCAAAAGCAGGAGTCCCACCAATTGCTCATCACCTGGTAACACACTCTGCTAGTTCAAGCATGTCTTTATCCCCAAGGGACCGGTTCTGAGTCTCCATCCTTCTGTGTAGTATCCTCCTCACATAGGCTAGAGATTAGTCTTGCTCATTTCAGAAACCATTTCTAGAAATATAAGATTCTTAAATAATACAGACAAGGAAATATAGAGAGCTCATAAATCTTTTCTTCACAACTGTTGGAGAAAATGCGATTGTGAAAACATTATATGAGAGCTTCTAAATGCAAAATCTGGCTCTCATATCCACCACAGGTAATGCCCAGAGAAATAGGCACATAGAACACAGTGCCACCTTTTTTTTCTTTTGAGACTTTTTTTTTTTTTTTTTTTTTTTTTTTTGAGACAAGGTCTCGCTATGTAGTTCAGGCCGGCTTTGAGCTCATATTGTAACTCCTGGTCTCAAACTCACAGTGATCCTTACGCTTCAGCCTCCCGAGTGCTGGGACTATAGGTGTGTGCCACCATGCCCAACTTCTGTGCCACTCTTTTCTTCCCTTCTCTGCAAATAACTCCTTTCATCAAATTTTCTGGTATTAAGTATGAATAAAATATATCTTAAGGTGGAGGAAAAGTTGATATAAAGATAATTGAGATGGCTGCTGATTAAAATATTTATTCTCTGCTGGGCATTTTGGCCTACATCTGTAATCCCAGCTAGTCAGGAGGCAGGGGCATGGTGAACTTGAGGCCACCCTGGGCAATTCTGCCAGACCCTGATTCAAAATAAAATTTTAAAAGGCTTTGGAGATGTAGCTCACTAATAAGAGTGTTCCTGGGTTCAAGTCCTAGCACTGAGGAAAAAAGATTACTCTCTGCAGTAGTGTCTGTATGCTCACTTAATGTTACCAATTTACACATATCATATATAATACATACTCACTTTTTTTTTTACTACTTTCTTTTTTGGTACCGGGAACTGAACTCAGGGCCTCACGCTTGCTAGGCAGGCACTGCACCGCTGAGCTACATCCCCGGCCCACATACTCACCTTTTAACTATTGTATTTTATGATTGTGTCAAAGTTCATGCACACTCCTTCTTTCTCTCTCTCTCTCTCTCTCTCTCTCTCTCTCTGAGACAGGGTGTTACTATGCAGTTCAGGCTGACCTTGAATTCACTTTGTAGTCTAGGCTGGCCTCGAACTCACAGCAGTCCTCCTCACAGGAGTCCTGCCTCAGACTCCTGAGCGCTGGGATTACAGGCATGCACCACCATGCCTGGCCCACTCCCTTTATTCTTCACACTGCTGTCAGTGTGAGGCTTTCTAAAATGCAGATGTGTCCATACCCCCTGCTTAAAACCTTGCGCCAGCTTTCCACTGCTGTCTGTATGCAGGCCAAGTTCTTGAGTGGGACACTTTGGGGCCCTTCCACACCTGACTTCCCACCGGTGCCTGCCTGCCTGCCTTCTACACCAAACTGCTTGCAGATCTCCCTTGAAACCATGTCTCCCTGGGTGTAACCCCACCCCTCCATCCTTCCCTCTCTATCCTGGATCATTCAGCTGAAGAATCATCCTCCTTCAGGGGGCCTCACAGGGAGAAAGGGCCTGCCTGTGCTCTCATAGCACCCTGTGCTCCCGTAGCACTCCGCGCATGTTTCTCTCTACCTTGTCACTTGGCCATGTTCTACTGACGTGCTCTGTGTATGTGTGTTTCCCTCCATTTGATTATTTTATTCCTCTTTGTGCTCCAGCACACAGCCTAATGCCTAGACTAGAATAAATCAGTACTCAGTAAATGTTTGTTGAACTGATGATCTAAATTGGCAGTTTTATATGATGTTGTCATTTCTTCCTCAAGAGGGCTGTTTTCTTGGGTGTTTATGTGATCTGATTTCATTCAGGCTAATGGTACCAATGGGGTAACAAGCCAGGGTTCCCTGCTGGTAGTCTGCATCTTGAAAGACAATACAAATTAGCAATTAACAGTATACTTTCTGGAGTCATTGATCTGGGTCCCCGTTCCAGTTTTGCCATTTAGCTTGTTGTATCACCTTAGAGTATAATCTCTATAAGCCTGTTTCTCATTTAAAAACAAAAAATAAGGAAGGTAATAATAATACATACCTGAAAGCAGAGTTATACTGAATGAAGCAATATATTTAGCAGGTTTGGCACAATGAGTAATAGGTCTTATCTTTCAAGAGGAGGTATGGGCGAGCCCCTGTGAATAATAGGGGATGAGCTTTTAAGAGCCACGGTCCTTCTGGTTTTGCTAGATTCAGTCTTAAACAACTTCAGCCATCTTTGGTAATTTGCTTTCTTCTTTTCTTCTTTTCTTTTCTTTTCTTTTCTTTTCTTTTCTTTTCTTTTCTGAGACAGGGTCTCACTGTGTAGCTCAGACTGGCCTTGAACTCACTATGTAGTCGAGGCAGGCCTTGAACTCACAGTGATCCTCCTGCCTCAGCCTCCCAAATTCTGGAATTACAGGCTGTGCCACCACACCCGATTTAGTAATTCACTTTCACACACTCATTCATTCCACATTTTTGGGCTGAATATTATGCCACCTAATGAGATGCTAAATAGAACCTGATCCAACCCTCCTTGTATCCCTGGAGATAGGGCTATTATTAGCCTGTCCAGTAATTGACTATAAAAGTGACAGGCATAGCTTCCAAATGACAAAAATACAACATGTTTCTTTGTTGTTGTTGTTGTTGTTTTGGTTTGGTTTGGTGTTTTTGTTCGTTTTGTTTTTTGTTTCTTTGTGGGGTGGGAGGGTCTGTTTTTTGAGACAGAGTCTCCCTATGCAATTTAGGCTGGCCTAAAACTCACTGTGTAGCTCAGGCTGGCTTCAGACTTGTGCTGATCCTCCTGCTTTAGCCTGCCAAGGGTTAGGGTTACAGGTGTGCACCACTACACCCAGCATACAACAGTTTTTAAAACTATTCAAATCGCGTAAGTAATGTTACTATCCCCATTTTATAGATAAGAAAACTAAAGCTATTTTAGTGAGGGTCACATAGGTGGTAAGAGGAGCAATAAAGGAAAAGCCCAGAGCCTCAGGCTTGGGAGGTCAGACCCCTAAAACATTAGGCCTTTATGGCTGCACTGTGCTGTCTTAAGTGGGGAGGCTGCATTAGAATCTCTGCAGGGCTTGCTAGGTCAGAAAAAGAGGGAGAGCTTTGGGGGAAAAATGTATCTAATATCCCCCACTGGTTTTATGTTTTTAAGTGACAGAGTAATTATCTGATGGTGATTTGTAACAACAAGAAAGCACTGTGGAGAGCATGGGATTCGAAAAGTGGTGACAGACTCATCTCTTCCACTGTGCAGAGCTCGTGTGGCCGTAGGAGCAGGAGCCAGAGCCACTGTGATTTATGCCGGGACACAGGAATACAAAACCCCAGACGTGGTAAACTGGTCCTCGCGGAAGCTCTGAATGGAACTCATATTTCTTCTAGCTGTTTTCATTATCTTACACAACTAATTGGTCTCCGGGAGGCCATCCCTGATCCCACAGGGCCAATGCAGTGTTACAGTTTGCTCCACCGCGCAGGCTACTTAGCATTTAGCAGAAAGGAAGTGCACTCTATGGGGCCTCACATTTTAAGCCGCAAGAACAATAAAAGCTACTTTTGCCTCGCTCTTGACCTTTTAAATCAAAAATAACACCCTATTACACTTTGTTTATATTCCTTACTTTACGGAGAGGAAACTGAGGTGATTTTTCCCCCCAAGATGTGCTTACTGAGCGACTATATGGCAGCGAGGTTCTGTTTGCATTTTTCTAGTTCCAATTTAACAGTCAGCCCTAGTCAGCCTTGGATCTGCTTTCCACTTAAAATATAACTAAAATGAAATTGTCAAAAACAAGTCATCTAGAGAAACAGAAAAACAGAGCTTGGGAGGCGTTGGTGGACCCTCAGGAGGGAAAGGGTGAGCGCTCACAGCACTCCAGTGCCCTCTGGTGGCCCTATGTCTCGCTGCAGGCTGAAGTGTATCTGCCAGTTCCATTTTACTTAAAAATAGTCGCTGTCCCCAAGAGATGAGGCCCCTGCAGCACCACTGTTTCCAGACATACGTTTTAGAGAATCAAAACCCATGTCCTCTGAGTTACACCCACCTACCGTGCTAGATCACCGGTGAAATAAATGCCACAGAAAGACAGAAGGTATGGACACCATGCCTAAGAAACCAGAAACTGCCATATAAAGCCAAACTGGGTGTTGCTCCCTCTGTATGGTCTCTCCAAAAGTGGTGACTCTTAAGGGAGAAGATGGTGACTTTCCCCAAAGGAATCTGGCCTTGCACTGGGAATCCTTTGCAGCCAGCGAGGGTGTGGCCTCAGCTGTGCCCACAGACTGGTTTCCTAGGCGCTCTTGGTATCTTGTTGAAGCCATGCCAGTGTATACTGAAGCCAAGTGTATGCTTTAAACATAGTTTTAAAAATCACCCCCTAAAGAATAAAGTGGCAGATGTTTCCAAGACCATTACTTACTAAAAAAAAATTTTTTCAATGTGAGTGTATGTAGAATTCTGCTTACCTGGGGGTGGTTTCTCTAGGTTGGAATCTTCCTCAAAAACTAAGAGTTCATCTTTTATGATGGTGTCCAAAGTCATTTAGTAGAGAAAACAGAACTAGAAAAGAAGGCAGCCATGTGTGATACAGCATGCATTTATGCCCACAGCAACCCTGTGAGGTAGTTGCTATTGTGACCCCCATTTTAACAGCTGAGGAAACAGGTTAAACAACTCATTTGCAGTTTACACAGCTAGTACGAGGTAGAGTCAGCTCTCAACCCATATAAGTTCTTGAGGCACAATAGTCTTCCCAGCCAAGTGCATTTTTCCTAATTTGGTCCCCCCTTGGCATTTCCCTGACTGCCTTACACCTCAGGCAGTAGTGCCATCATGAGTTCCTTCTTTTCATGTGGAGCTCATGCATCTACATGTAAAAAGTGAAGCTGAAACAAGTGAAATAATTTCTTTTTAATTCACATTTCAAGTTTTCCAACTTGAACAGTTTCCAAAGTACTCTAGAAGAGGAAAAAAGCTTACATTAGTGAAAGATCAGTTTATATACAAAAATATCTTCTTTTTCTGCCTGTTCTTGGGGTTATTCTTCTTTGGAGACTAGTATTGTTAAAAGCCTGCTTAGAGTAACATGAATCCTTGTGGCATTGAGAAACATGATTTCTAGAACCTTCTAAGATGAGCCCTAGAGTACTCAGCCCTCCTGACCTTTCTGTTGCCCTAGAATACTCCCTGTAAACCCAAGCCTTTGTCAGGCTGTCTTGGAACTTGTTATTTATTCAGTTTTTAAACTTTTGAAAACCTTAATGTTTCAGATGGAAGAGTATTCACAGTAGACATTAAATGCAAGCATGAAAAATAAAGCTTCATAGACCAGATAATTGGAATTGGTGTTTGTAAAGCCTCCATGAAAATAATGTTCTCGCTTCATGAACTGGTGTTTTCTTTTTATATGCTTCATGTAGATGAATGGACAGAGGTGGACAGAAAACGAGGTATGCTATTTCTGGGCTGCATGTGTTCAGTCTGCATCCACAGGTTCACCCAGTCCATTACCAGTGGGGCTTAACTTGGGACCACTCTAAGTATTTCTTTGTAAGAAAACAGGCTTGAATTTCTCTGTAGCTGAGATATCTGGGGCCATGTCTGAATCTTTGACTTAAAAGAAATTTAACATTTGACACTGATGTTTGATGTTTAACACTTTGACA
The DNA here is from genome assembly GCA_004027295.1 of Dolichotis patagonum. Classification (NCBI taxonomy): domain Eukaryota; kingdom Metazoa; phylum Chordata; class Mammalia; order Rodentia; family Caviidae; genus Dolichotis; species Dolichotis patagonum. The sequence goes on along the minus strand of PVJX010050029.1, from coordinate 2,205 downwards.
CTGTAGTCAATGAAAACTAAGCAAACTGGTGAAAAGGCCACACTGCTCGTAGGGGACCTTTCTGTCTTTTTGGTTCCAAGTTTGCAGGGACCTGCTCCTAGGGGACCTTTTTGTCTTCTTGGTTCTAAGCTTGCAGGGACAGCTCCATTCCTGGGTAGACTGACCTACTTGGTAGTTCTCAGACATCTATGTTATAGTATCATATAACCAAAGAAGGTTGTTTCAACATAAGTGACTCCCCCAAAACCATTCTCCTTATCCTAAGAGCAACCAACAGTACTGTTGAGCAAGCGACAGTACTGGAAGCATGTGACTGCATGGCTGCCAGCATTGTGGGCAGAAGGTATGATTTCATGCATGCAATATGGCTTTTTCTTGCTAAATCTTCAGTTTCTCCTTTACCTACAACTAGCAGCAACCCTGGAAATGTTGCCAGCTGCTCAGAATAGAACCTCAGTTTTTCTTGGCCTTTATATGCCACGGTACCTTCCACCCTTTGATGTTTGGATATGATTGATGCCTGTCATCAGCCATCCTCCTCAATATTTTAAATGCTCTTTTTGTACCAAGTACGTATCTTAGGGAGATAACATGTAATTTATAAGAGTATGAGCATTAGAATGAAACAGCTTATTCTGTTTTCAATTCCACCACCAGCTGTGTGACCGTGGATTTTAAACTCTCTAAGACTCAGTTTTCCTCCCCGATAGGAAAAGGCTAATAATTTAGAGTTGCGGAGTTTAAATTTGATAATGCATGTAAAGTTGACACCCAGTGCCTGGAATGTGGTAAGGATTTACAGGGTAATGGTCCAGTAGGGTTTCCTAACTTCTCTCTTCGGCTCCAAATTGCATATTCTCATAAACAAGAGAATCCAGAACAGAAGGCCAGATAAAAGCTCAGTTGATTTCCTCAAGATAATTATTTCATCAGACCGGGCTCAAAGAGAAGGCCAAATGAAGTGCTGGCTGATACCTTTTTATTACATTTCACAACCATCTTTTGACACTTTTCTTGAGCAATATTTAATCCAACCCATGATGCATGGAAGAATTTGTAGATGTAGAGAGCTTTCTCTATGTGTAACTGAGTCACTGGAATTTATTTTAATGTGAGTGTTCAAAAATAATGAGCAGAAACTGATTGCATCACCTGAGCCCGAGACCAGCAGCCTGATACACTGACAGTCTGGTTCCCCACCACTCTGATGAACCACAGAAAAATCTCTTCCTTTTTGGCCTCGGCCCTTGCTGATGAAGTCTGCCTCCCAGGGAACTCATTCCCATCATTCACTCTTGAAAACTACACAAAGCTCACCTGAGTGCCAACACTAACCACGGCAAACTCACAGTCTGGTTAGAAGTAACCACAGGCTGCCTCCCTAGCTAAGGATGACATTTCCCTCCCTTCGTGTCCGCATGGTATTTTCCTCAGAGTCTGGTCCACAGTCGCCCTGCCTCAGCCAAGTGCAAGGTGACACACACTGTGAGAAGAAAATTATGTGCCCCTACCTGCTTTCCAAAGAGTGAAATGTGAGGCAGCCCCCAAGATCCCATGCGCTTTGGGGGCACTATCTATGCGCTGCTGTCCCCTCTGCCTGGCTTGTGGACCTTCTGCAGGTCTCGTGCAAGGACCCATAGGTGACACAGAGCTTCATAACTTCCCATAGACGGCTTCCTCTTGCTTTTTACTTTGGGGAAGTAGCTAACAATCACCTCTTTCTTTTGAGACTGGTAGTTAGGGCCAAGCAATTTTTCAAGATCCTGATATTGGCTCAAACACCCTAGAGAAATGATAGGCTCTCTGGAAGCATTAAACCGGACATGGCCATGGGATGCTTTCCCTTGAATTTTTCCTCTTTGTCAGCCTCTCTGGCCTTCAGAAGTCTAAAAAAATTCCTCACATTCTCTTTTTTGAGCACATATGAGTGACTTTTAAGTTGTACCTGTTTCTTGCAGATTCTGCATTTTATGTGATAATAAAAAAACTTAGACAACCCAATTTATTGCAGGGCCTCACTGGTTTCAGGTGAAGGAAAAGTGCCAGGCCTGAGGCAAACCCATAAGGCCGCTGTGACCCCAGGCTGTCCACACTGAGGGTTTTGGTCGGTGGGAAGGGCAGGCTGCAATGGGTGGAAACTGTCTGCTGCAAGGGATGCCTATGCTGGTCGTGGGTTCAGTTTTCCTCTCTGAATAATGGGATCAA